>JAKTYJ010000172.1:0-14940 GCA_030674515.1 Geotrichum armillariae | reverse complement strand
TCAGGCCTTGCTTGGACATAATTAATCAATGCTATTAACTTACACAAAACTAATCACATGAAAGTTGGAACACCGCACGCATAAACCATACCTAATTGACCGAAAATAGGTTTTTTAGCATATGTACTAATTATATGTGAAACTACACCAAATCCTGGTATAATTAAAATATAAACCTCTGGATGACCAAAGAATCAAAATAGATGTTGGTATAATACTGGGTCACCTCCTGAAGCTACTTCAAAGAAACTTGTATTTAAATTTCTATCTGTTAATAACATAGTTAAACCAGAAGCTAATACAGGTAATGATAATAATAATAACACTGCTGTTATAACTATTGATCAACTGAATAGTGTTAATTTAGAATATGTTATTCCGTTAGTTCTCATATTCATTACTGTTACTATAAAGTTTATAGCACCTAATAATGATGATATACCTGATATATGTAATGAGAAAATTACTAAATCTACTGAAGGACCTGAATGTGATTGTATACTTGATAATGGTGGATAAACCGTTCACCCAGTTCCTGGTCCACTTTCAATTAATGTTGATGATAATGCTAATAAGATTGAAGGAACTAATAATCAGAATGAAATATTATTCAATCTTGCTAAACTCATATCTGCACATCCTAACATTAATGGTACTAGATAATTTCCAAAAAATCCAACACTCATAGGCATAACTAAAAAGAAAATCATAAATATCGCATGTGCTGATATAACCACATTGAATACCTGACCATTTCCTTGTAATATTTGAGGTGTAGGTCCAGCTAATTCTAATCTAATGATTATACTTAAACCTGTACCTATTAAACCTGCAAAAATTGCAAATATCATATACAATATTGCTATGTCCTTACAATTTGTACTAAATAATCATCTATTGATATATTGTCTAAAATTTTCACTTATCATAGGTGATTATTCAATCTATTATTTTATAGTCCCTTTTATAATTAATAAATTAATAAATTTATAACTTTGGCCCCCTTCGGGGCCAATGTAGCCACCGCGCTAGCGCGGGCTACTATATAAATTAATTAATAATTTATTTATTATTTATTATTCTTTATCTATCTACAGTTTTACTCATGATTTTAATTATAATTATTATAATATTATATTACAATTATTTTCATTATTTATTAATTAATAAATATATTTTATATATTTATTAATATATATTAAATATTTAATCATATAATTTTATTTAATAAATTATATTTCTTTTATTAATATATACATAAAATTTCTTATTTTTATTCTTCTTATTTTATTTATATAAATTATATTTTTTAATTAGATATATTATTCACAATTTAAAAAAAAAGAAGAGATAGGAATTGAACCTACGAGGACCTGATTTGCAATCTGATTGTTTACCATTAAACACTCTTCTTAATAATTAATAATTAATACTTACTTATAAGTAATTAAGTCTTTAACTCAATGGTTAGAGTGTTGACTTGATAAGTCAAAAGTTATTGGTTCGAATCCATTAAGACTTATTAATTATTACATTCTATATAAATTAAAAATATATAATTAAACTCAATAAAAAACCATCACATAATGAAACCATCACATAATGAAACCATCACATAATGAAACCATGGTTTGGTTTTATTCAGTTTTATATATTTAAATATATTTACTATTATATATTATATATAATATATTAATTAAATTAAATATAATAATATTGTAAATATTAGATTATTAAGAATATAAATATAAACTTAAAATATACCATAAAGAATATTATAATAAATAATAATCACCTTAAATATTTGAAAAGATTAAATATAACAAATAAAACATAACAAATAAAACATATTAATAAATAAATATAAAGAATATATATAAAATAAAAAGTAATAAAAATATATATTTTTATTATTTTATAAAATCATTATAATAAATTAAATTATTATTAAATAATATATTAATTATATATATTTAAACTATAAAATAAATAAATAAATAAATAAATAAATAATAATAATGTTAATAAAGATATAGTTATTTCCAGCCTAACTAGGAATGGACCTCAGGGCACCCTAGTAATTTATAATAAAAAATAAATAATAAATAAAAAATAATAAATCATAAATCTTGTGGGGGGGGGCGAGCTTCCGATATCCCTTGGATTATAATTATAAATAATATAAAATAAAAAGTAATAAAATAGATTATTATAATAAAATTATAATAATTGATTAATTAGGATCAATGTAAAGTAGGCACTGCGCGTAGGCTGACAATTAATTTAACGTAAGGAAGAGTTATTCCTGAGCCAAGCCGGGGGGGGGGAACCCAGCGGCGATTACTTTATTGGTGACTACGGTGCCAAAGTATTTTCAATTTTATATATTTCACTTATTATTTTATTATATTAAAATAATTATTATAAATTTTATAATGTTATTATACTAAGTTATTTAAGATTATATATTAATATATATCATTTAGTGGTACGCACCCTGGCGCGAAGACCACATTGGTCCCGAATATTATAATTTTATTATTATTTGTATAAAGTAGCCCGCGCTAGCGCGGTGGCTACATTGGCCCCGAAGGGGGCCAAAGTTATTGATTTTTATTTATTAAGATTTCATTTAATTTCATTTATATTATTACATTCTATAGGAGTTGAACCTATATATATAATTCCGTAGATTATTATTTTACCATTAAATTAAGAATGCTTAATTCTTTTGATCGATAGGATTTGAACCTATAAAATATAAGGCCTAAACTTATTGCGTCTACCAATTTCGCCACAATCAATTTATTATTAATATAGTAAGCTAATTTTAGTTTTTATTTCACTCTTATTTTATAATTTATAATATAATATTAAGGATTTTATTGTCATTATATAATAATTAATTATTATTTATTTTTTTCTATATAGTTCCTTAATTATTAATTTATATTTAGACTTTACATTATATTAATCAAGAATGAAAGGACTTGAACCATTAATGTTAGGATTGAAGCCTAAAGTTTTACCAATTAAACTACATTCTTATATTACTTATAATATATATATGATCTTATATAAATATTATTATATTTATAATATATATAATTTATTATTTAATATCATATTAATTAATATTATCTTATAAATAATAATATTAATACAAATATTTTAAATTTATAGTCGCCTTATAAAAATATATTTTATATATATTGGGGTACATCCGCCCCGCGGAAGTCGCCTAAAAAAATAATATTTTTTTTTTATTGGAATAGGGCCCCCCCTCCGAAGGAGGGGGGACCCATGGAATAGTTCCCCGCAGGGGATCAATTCCTTTTTTAATGGAATAGTTAATAAAATTATTTTATTTAATCTAATATTATTTATTTTAAATAAATCTTCGGACTTTATTTTTTTTTTATTTATTTAATTATTATATAATTATTACATAAATTATTTTTTATAAAAGGTATAATTTAAGATTATATAAATAATATAAATAAGAATATTAATAATAAAGGTAAATTAAAGAATAAAGATAAGAAAATAAATAAGATACCAGAGATTAAATAGATAGAGAAATGTAATAAAGATCCAGTAGATAATTTAATGATATTATAAACTATAACATTTAAAGTATCATAAACACCACGAGGACCTAATATTTGTAATGTTCCTTTATCAATAAAGTGGTTTAATTTTAAACCTAAAGATAAATTTGATCTTATAATGATATTATTTAATATTTGATCTATCATAAATTTATTATTACAGTAATTATATATTGATAATAAGAATGAATTATTATAAACATTAATTAAAGAATAATTAAATTCATATAATACTATTATTAATATTGTACCTAATATTGTAAATATTAAAGGTAATAATTTTAAAATAATATTTATAGATAATTCTGTATCAATTATTGATAAATTATCAGGATGTATAAATATACTATTAAATGGTGAACCAAATCCTAAATAAATATCACGAGTTATATATCCAATAAATATTGAAGCAAAACTTAATATTATCATAGGTATTAACATAAATCATGATGATTCATGTAAATTATGATATGCAAATTTACTATTATTTGGTGTATTATAGAATACTAAATATAATAATCTTATACTATATAATGTTGTTAATGTAGCTGAACTTAATGATAATCAATAAACTATAAATCCAGATATTGTATATACACCTATTGTTGATTCTATTATTATATCTTTAGAATAGAAACCTGTTAACCCTGGGAATGCCATTAATGATAATGATGCAATAAATATACATATATATGTTACTGGTAAATAATTTATAAATCCTCCATATGTTCTTATATCTTGTGATTCTGATATTACACTATGTATTATACTTCCTGCACTCATAAATAATAATGCTTTAAACATAGCATGACAGAATAAATGGAATAAACTTATATTATATGCTGATAAACCTATAGCTACTACCATTAAACCTAATTGTGACATTGTTGATAATGCTATTATCTTTTTTATATCATTTGATGTTCTCTGCGTATTTAGAGCAACGAGAAGCAGAGGCAGCTGGAGATCGAGGGGGGTTGTTGCAGTCAAGGCAAACTCGAGATGACGATACTGACATAGACTCCCTGCTTGAAAGCTCAAGCGACGAGCGAGCGTCTCTGGAATCAGTAAGGCGAGAAATAGAGCAGCTGGAGATAATCGAGCCCAGCGAGCCTCGAACTTCATTTTCGACTCGTGCAGGCCTGGCGTCTCAACGAATTGCAATCAGTCTTAGCTCTAAAATTATATCGCCTGTTCAACGAATGTTTGATCCGATCGCTTTGTTCTTCCAATTCATTAGCATGAAATTTGATACCTTCATTTCGCGCTTTGGAAATCCATTAATACTTAAACGCTTACTGTACTTGATATTTGTGTTTGTCTTAATCTTCGTTGCATTTCAAGCTGGTGTGTTACCTGGAAGTGCTAAAGATGCAGTTGGAATAGGCAGCAGCGAGTATCACGACCGTGAAACTCTGGTAGACTTTATGAAAAATTCAATCAAGACTGATCTTTTGAAAGAACGGTCAGAATACCTCTCTTCAATGCCACATTTAGCTGGCACGGCTGGTGATCTTACATTGGCAAAATACGTCAAAGAAGAGCTATTTTCCTTTGGAATGAAGCAGGTCGGTCTTACCGAGCATTCGGTATATATTACATATCCTAACGAAACAGACTCTGCTATACAGCTTCATTTACTAGGTGAGCACCCTTTCACGGCTTCTATGAAAGAAGAACTTGTGTACGACCATCCTTCAGAGTCACAGACTCAGCCGAGACCATTCCATGCATTTTCGGCTTCCGGAGAAGTCCAAGGGCCCCTAGTATACATCAACTACGGAACAAAAGAGGAGTTGAAGTATCTAAAAGAACAAGGAATTTCTTTAGAAGGATGCATTGTAATCATGAGAAATGGAAAAATGGACACAGGATTAAAAATCAAACTAGCTGAGCTCGCCGGTGCTGTGGGTGTTATTACATTTAGCGATCGACTTAATTCTAATTTGGGGCTATGGCCAAATGGCCCTGACTACCCAGATAGCGGAGTAGAACGCAGTAGCATGGCCATCACAGCTTTAGTCCCTGGTGATATCCTTTCACCGGGGTACTCGTCGATTGGGAATCCAAGAATGATTGACGAAGATGCTATTAGCAATCTTCCAGTGATCCCAGCTGTGCCAGTTTCCTGGAAAGATGTCAAACCGTTTCTGCAAGCTGTTAAAGGCTACGGCATTGAAATGGATGGATCAGATATTCCCAAGCTTGACGAGTGGTGGAGTGGAAACAACACAGGGCCCGAGGCTAAACTTGTTAATTATCCAGTCATTAAAAAACGTCACTCTATATGGAATGTTATTGGAAAACTGAGTGGTGTGGAGCAAAAGGAACTTGCAATCATCATTGGGGCTAAACGAGATTCATGGTGTTATGGAGCTGTTGGTCCCATGTCTGGAACTTCAGTAATGCTTGAAGTAGCCCGAATTCTTACCTTGATGAGTTCCAAACTAAGCTGGACACCACTCCGGACTATTTATTTTGCAAGTTGGGATGGCGGAGACCAAAATCTAGCGGGAACCACTGAATGGGTCGAATATAACATTGAGACACTTAGAGAGCAGGGTGCGGTTTATATTAATCTGGACGACGCCATTTCTGGCACTGACTTGCAGATTCAAGGTCATCCATTACTTCAAACGGTAATGAAGCACGTACTTGAAACCGTAACTGATCCCGTTAGTAACGAGACAATTAGCCATCACTGGGATATGGCAAACGACATGAAACCGTTTGACGAAGCAGGCGATTTTTTGCCGTTTATGTCGTATGCAGGAATAGCGTCTGTTGACCTGTCTTTCCGAGGCCAAAGGTATCCTAAAAATAGCTGTTTTGATTCCTTTGAATGGATGAAAAAGTTTGGTGATCCGGATTTTGCTTATCACAGAACGTTGGTTGATATTGTTTCCAAGCTGGTTTTACGTATGGCGGATGATCCCGTGCTTCCGTTTGATATCGGGACATACGCAGATGCGCTTGAAAAGTACACCAATGACCTTGAACGATACGCAGCGTCGCAACCAGCCTGGGCCACTGAAGGATCCCAAGTGCTTGATAATTTTGGGGCAATAAAGGACGCTGCCTCGAGTATGCGCGAAGTGTTTCAACGATTTATTTCTTTCTACTCAGACTGGATGTCAGTTGTCTCTAACTCTGGTGAACCGCTTGGGTTTCTCCAAATGCGGTGGTCTTGGAACGAGCGGTTGGCAAGCTTAGATAAACTATTGCTAGATGATACTGGGCTGGTCCCGCTTAGGCCATGGTTTAAGCATGTAGTTTTTGGGCCACAATTGTGGCATCCTACGAGGAAACAGGATGGGTTCCTGTGGGGAACGTTTCCAGCCGTGAGGGACTCCATTGAGAAAGGTGATTGGAGTGAAGCGAAAAATATATTGGGGATAATTGGAGATAGAATTTTGGGTGCGGTGAGCCGAATCCGTTCATAAAAAAACATAATTTACAATCAAAAATTACTCTCCTGAGAGTTTTTCATCATCAGTTGTATTCAGCAAGATACTTGATGGGAGGTTGGAAATTCAGCCTTGCCTCTATTTTTTTGCACATGGAAGAACGTTTCACCTTTTGACATGAAATTCTCCAATCTACAACCATTCATGGCATTCACATCTTCTAGTTAAACAACATGAATACAATATCAAACGCTTTGGACTATACTGTCCAATTGATTGTAAGCTTTCATTCACATCTCTTCTTTGCACAATTTTTTTTTGCTGACCTATCTCTCTTCAATAGGGTACAACCACAAAACCAGTCACATCTCGCGTCTTTACATCGAGCAACGCTCGCAAAGGCCTCTACGCCATCTTAATCTCTTCCATAGGCTTTGCGCTTTACATCCTTGCTGTCATACTCTACACAGCTGTATACTGGTGGTATGTGCCTGTAAGTAGTGTGTCTGTGCCTGTGTACTTTGAGTTCCATAATCCGTCTGACGGCCTTGGGACACCGTTCACGATGGTAGAGCCATTCCTAGGCGAGACGGTAGTTGGAGTGCTGGATTTCTCGACGAATAGGTATACCGGTAAGCCAGTCCAGTTAGCGCAGAGTGTAAGTTACTCAGCGAGCTTGGAATTAGAGCTTCCCAGGGACAGTTATAACACAGGGCTGGGAAATTTCATGGTTACACTAATGACGGCTACTAATCCTTCTGCTTCTGCTAAAAAGGATGCTGCTGCTGCTGCTGCTGCTACTGCGGCAGGTGTGTATAGACGACCAGCCATTATGCCCTACAAGTCCTACACGCTTGAATTAATCGACACTTTCTTATTCTTACCGCTCTATGCTACGACCTTATGGCATCAGACGAGTACAATCACCGTTCCACTCGCGCGCAACTTGCCAGCCAGTTCACTCTTGCCATTAACCACTTCCCATTCCAAGATCAGCGATGCACTTAGTACAAGAGTATCGCTGGATCGCCCTGTTAATGTGTTAAAAGCCTCACTCATCATCGACACGCAATGGCAGGGCCTGAGGGCTTGGATGTATCATTATAGGTTGTTGCTATTTATTGTTGGACCTATTTTGATATGGCTGGTGGAAGCTGCGGTAGCCAGTTTTGTGGCTTACTTTGTTGTCAACACCTTTGGTAGCAGTACAACCGAGATTAGCAAGCCTCCTTTTCCTCCTATTCAACAACGTCTGGTAGAAAAGTCACAGGAGAGTCAGGAAATGGAATGGCAAAGAACTAAACCAAATCTTGGTGAAATGCACATGCTTGATGAAGACGACGATGACCAGGACAACTTGGACGAAGATGATATTTCGACTGCAGATAACTTGAATGATGATAACCATCAACAGTCTGATTATCCTTCACCAGTAGCCACACCTGCTCACTACGACGACCTCGATGATGACGACCATGATATTTTGGGCGACGGTGCAATTACTCCACTGGCGGCTTCTACGATTTCTTCTGAAAGTATCATGGACGACTTACCTACAGCTGGGTCTGCGCCTACAACTCCTTTTGATAATAAGATAAATTAAGTTGTAAATTTCAAGTAAAAATAAATAAATTGTAAATAAATGTATTGCGAGTAATCACAAAATCTAGGCCACGCCTGCTAATGCTTTGGCAGGAATCTCGGCAATCATAAATGGAACGCCAATATCTTCAAGTCGAACAAAACCTTGTGTTTGACTTCGCATCGTCACAAATTCTTGAAATTCCTTTACAACTAAACTCCACTCGTTTAGAGACCGACCTCCATATTTCCAGAATTTGCTATTGTCCAAACATTTTTGCTTGACCCGTTCACGGGCATTCAATTGGCTATACTCAAACTCAGAGTTCACCACGTTTTGGCTTTCGTTGTCTTTACCAGGTGACAAGTGCTGACTGGTGTTATTGCCAACTTGGTCTCCATGTCCGTCGTACAAGTCCAAGACCAAGCGCAGGTGGCTGTTGGTAGCAAATCCATTAGTGTAGCAATTGAGCTTTTTACGACCTGGAAATTCCAAATTATTTTCTGAAGGCTCAGAATCAAACGGAAGTCGTGGCAATACAACCGTTTCATGATCTTTGTTAGATTTGTGTGCAAGTTGATGCCAATAAATAACGCTTTGATGTTTGCGAATAGCTTTCTCAGAGTATTCCAAACTAAACTTGTACAAAGCACGCGTTACTGCGGGGCGTTTCCTTAGAATCTGGGGTGGAGGCGGAATTAAGCTCATAGTCAAAGATGTAGGCGAAGTGGGAGGTTTCTTATCTTGACACACAGTTTGAGACGAAGTGTATCTGGGGGAGTGAGGTGTCGAAACTGAAGAGTTTGAGACTGGAGTGTGAATATATGATGACGACATAGTGGAAGACGAAAAGGTTAGAGAAGGCGAATAATCTGCGACAGGATACTGCCGTGGAGTCTGAGACTCTTTTGAGTCTTGACCGCCGTCTTGTAATTGAGACAAGTCAAAATACTTTTTAAGGTTTCCACTGCTATTTCCGCGGAGGTTACTCCATCGTTTCTTGATCGCATCACCTAGAGACTCCATGGTCGTTGTTGAAGCTGACCGATGTTTGAGTAGCAATGAAGGCTCTTCATGTGGAGTTGAATCAGGAGAAGCAGCGGATGAAGAGGCGAGCAAGTCAGAAGGAAGCGAAATAGTCGGAAACGAGTAAGCAATTTCATCAAAAACTTCATATGGATCAATGCGGCGAGAAGTAGGAGGAGTTTTAGTACCTTTAGGTTCAGAAGGTGTTAGTGTACCATCACGAGAGTGTGATAACGGAGGAAGCGGTTTGCTTTGAGTCGACGCAGGATTGAAAACAATTTTCAATTTGCGGTTCAAAACAGGGTCACACGGTGAAGCAGAAGTCACTGAATGGCCTTCGAGTTTAGCGATACTTGAAAACTCGTGAAAACGGGAAAAAGTGTACTGCAGACGCTGTTCGAGAAGAAACCGAACATCAGCGTTATAATTAGAAAAAATAACAGACGAAAGCAGTCCACTTTCAGATCCCACTGACGCGATTCTCCAGCAAAGAAGGCGAAGGTAGTATGCACGAACTAATGGGTGCCAGTGACAAAAATAGCGTTTCCAAAGTTGAGGCGAAAGAAGCCAAACAGTACAGTTCCAACGAAGGCCTTCCTGGTCATCAAAATATAAATCAAAAATGGTTTCTTGGTTAGACTTGTCCTCAGGCTTTAATTCGTTGCCGTGACGCTGATGGTCACAGCTGTTGCGGCAACTAGCTGAATTGTTGGATGAGCTGATTGGTATATTATCCCATACGTTAAATAGAAAAGCAAGGGCCCGCAGCTCCGTGTTGCTATTTTCGCCAGATAACATGCGTTGAACCACATGAATCCAAAAGTCCCAATCAATCACATTGTCCTTTTGCATCAAAACCCGATGTTTGGTATGCGAGTTAGATAATATCAAGCTGGACAAAAACTCCTCAACCAAATCACATAAAATAATACAACTTTCAACGTCATATAGACTCGTCTTGAGTGCAACTGCATGAAGGATTTTCTCAAGTTGGATGCAATAGGGCTCAAAAAAAGGAGTACAGAGGTCGTCATTGTGCAAGATCTCACGCACTGCAGCAAGCATTTTAAGCTGGTCTACGCGGCGGCGACCATACGTGACCGGAGCCAAATTCAAGGCTTGGGACATTGGTGTGAACTCATCAGAGACAGGATTTCTAGGCAAGTTAGCAAGTGTAAAACAGATACGACCAAAATTACTTACTTGACAAGCTTTCGAGGGTGTACGACAGAGTCAAGTGTGCCAAGAAGAAATGCATGGATAATAATTAATCCCGGGGAAGCGAGATGGGCGTTCCAGGGAAGTTCTGCTGGAAGAAGTCGGGATATTATTGTGTAGTAATGCTTGAAAAAAGAGTAGAAAACATCGCTGTTGAAGCAAGTCCATCTGCGTGCCCAAGGGCCATAAAGATCAGGAACTGCTGTAGGACATGGGGGTGGTTTTCTTGTTTTGGCTGAAGTGCCAGCGATAAGACTAGTTAGGTGAGCAGGAAAGCTTGAAGTTACAAGGTTGGCGGCACAAGAAAGATCTGTGTACTGGTTAGAAGTAGGCTGATCGTCAGGGAACGAAACCTTTAGGACTCTACGCACGTCAGAAATTGGCACGTGTAGAAGATGAAGCAAGACAGGCGCAACCCCAGGTGCGTAAAAGAATGCGTACGCTAGGATCTTGCCAGCAAAGGCAGCAAATGTGATTGGTACAGTTTTGAGCGAAAGTTTTGAAATGACATAGGTGAGAGTATCGTAGAGACAATTTTCAAAGGATAGACGCATGGACCCAGAAACCGTCATCCATTCATTGCGAGCGACTATTCCAGATATGGCTTCCAGATATGCCGAGCGATCTGAGCCCGACACAGGTCTTTCACGGTCCCTCAGAGCAGACAATATTCCTGCCCACCACTTTTGTAGAATACGAACACGCCTAGTACCCTCTTCTAGGGTTGCCCGAAAAAACTCACCACGTTGTTGACGTAGGAATGGAAGCAGGGCCAAGCGGAGGACGTTTGCCTTATTTACGCCAGTCTTGGACATGAACCGGTGGTACCCAGAGTCCAAGACCTTAAAATCCTCGTACCAGTCTTCTTTACTTTTGCGAGCGTGTGGAGTTGAACTGCTTCTTAGTCTTTTTAAGGAGGAGCGTCGACTATGGAGAATGCTGGGTTGGTGGCTGGGCGTTTGGGTAGAGATTGTCTCAGTGAAGTTTATATTGTCGGAAATGTAAGTATCGTTTGCGGAGGTGGGTACTGAAAGAAGGGACGAACAGTCTATATCTAGATTGCCAAAGGAATCGGAAATTACAGAATCATCGATAAGGGTAAGTTCTTTTGCGAGGGTGGTTGTTTTAGACAATGGTTGATTGTGAGTTTCGGGAAATGAGATAGCCGAGTGTTGCTGCTGATCGGGCACTTTGGAGAAAATGGAAAAAAAATTTCGAGAGGATACAAGAGTAGTATCGGAGTCGTTGTAGACATCGATTCTAGGGGAATTCCGTTTGGTAAAAGTAGAGAGTGTGTATTTCTTGACAGCAACTGGAGGGGGAAGCGAGACAGGAACGTTCAAAGCTTTAGTCATTTTTTGTATAGATAAACGAGTGAGGATACAATAAATTGGGCATTATCAGGGGGGTTAAAATGAGAGGTTACAAATTCATGACGAGAAACCTAGGGGGGAATAAGTGAGAGTGAAAAAAAGCGAATAAAAAAGGGCAACAGACAGGTAAGATATAGAATTTTGAGGGAGTAAAAAAAAAAAAAAGGAATTGAAAAAGAAAATCCGTATTTGACTTTTTTTCAGTTTGTATAGCAGTAGGTAGGTACGTATTTCTTTTTCTTTTAATCTGTGTTTCTTTTTTTGTTCAAACTGCCATTTTTTTTTTAGATTTATTAGAAATGATCCGGAATCGCTGTGTGATTTATCCTCCTTGAGAGTCCTGAAATATGGACCAAAGACCAAAAAATTGAAGACCTGAAGCCAAAGTGAAAAGTGGTGAGAAGGAAGAAGAAAGAAAAAATATGGGAGAAGGATGGTTTATATAGAACTGGAGCATTGATGTGAGAACCACAGAGGAGATGTTGTGAATGAAAAAAAAGACTGAAACGACCCAAATCCTCCCTCAAAGTCTCTTCTCTGCAGTATTTTTTTCTTGTGTTGAGTTGAGTTGAGTTTGGCAGTGCATGAATCTAACTGCTGCTTTTCTTCTCCTTTACAAGGCGTCTAGTTTAAATTCTGAAATCTGGCGAGTTACTTGGTAGCACTGTGTCACAAGAGTGAAATCGAGGAAGCTTAACCAACCACCAACTTGCACCAATTTGCACCAAAAAGTGGTGACTTGGGCTAAACGAAAACGATTGATTGCCATTTACCCTGATTAGTCAATCCAAGATAAGCGAGACAAAAACCCAACCGCCAAAGCTGAAACACTATCCAGAAAGAACCACATTTGTGACGTCACGACCAGCCTCTCTGAGTATCATAGTATCGACAAAGTACCTCTTTATTGTTCTCTGCAGCTTAATTTACACCTTCTTTTCAACTCTCACCGATTAGGCCTTGCTCACCATTTTACAAAAATGAACTCGCTTAAAATGTTATGAGCTTGGTTGGCTTAGGGCTGCTGACAACCCCAGATTAAGTTCAATATACTCTATACCTAACTTATACCAGTTCACTTTTTCGTTTTGCGTTTCTTTGTAACTCCTTTTTCTTGTTCATTTGTCTCATCAAGGCGCTCCTGCTTCCTTTTGTGTTGAAGGCTTATTCGTTCCATGGCCTTTTTCATTCGACTACTCTTAGCACTCCCGCCATTTCCATTCCCACCACTATTCCCAACGTTCAAAAAGAAATCACCTAGGTTCGTCTGATGCTTCTTTTTGGCTTCCTGAACCCGCCTGTTCATGTCGCGAATCACAGGCACAAGAACCTGATCTGTTCGGTCCTCAGTCCAGCCTACCATTTGGTTCATAAATGTTCGCACGGAATCCAAATCAGGCTGGCCCCATTCAAACGCTGTCGTGTCTGAGTCCACCTCAGGCTTTAGGTATGCTTCCCTAACAGCAGGTTCAGGAAAGTTTTCAGGCAAAAAAATCTTGGTCGCAGCGCTTTTCTTGAATTTATGTTTGAACTCGGTCATTTTGTCGTCTTTAGCGGTAGTCACTCCAAGTTGCACGTTCGACCACCAGTCTCGAAACTGTTCTAATCCATTTTCGCTGTTAAACTCGGCGATAATCTCCATAGCCGTTACAGGGCCAATTCCCGTCACTCCATCACTATAATCGCTTCCTAGCAAGTATGCAAGATTGATATACTTATTTCTGTCAAGCCCAAACTCTCTCTCTAAATCACCGGCATCATAGCATTCCACATACTTGTTCTGTGCAAACATGTTTTTGAAAATCCGACGTCCGCCAAAGAGAAAACAATCGCTATCGTCTGTCACAATACCATCAACAAGCGCAAGCTCCATCAACGTGGCACATTGAGCTTCAGCTTCCATTGGTGCTGTAATATAGGGTATACCAAAACGACGCAAAAGTTCCTGACATTCTTCGACCATGGCTTGAGTTACTTCATCGGAGTCTCGTTGTTCTTTCTTGGCTTGTTGGCGTAATAAATGAATTTCCATATCATATTCATCAACTGTTTTTAATTGCATCTTGGTCGTTGTGTTTAACTCTTGGACGAATCGCTTGTTTTCTTCTTGTTCTTGTTCAAAAAGTTCGAGAAGTTCTTCTTCTTCAGCGTCTGCGAACTTTTGGTCTTCTTCAGCAAGTTCGGTTTCATGTTCTTTGCTGTATTGAGAAATGGTAATATCAGGTTCTGGTTTCGATGTAGACTGTTCTTTAGACGGGAATGTGGGATTAATTTCTTTAGCTAGCGGGGTAGATTCTTTTGGTGGCGTGGTAGATTCTTCTGGTGATAATGGGTCTGTTATTTTAGGTGGTGAAGGTTCTTGTGTAGTGGCTGTGGTTGGAGTCAGAGTTGAAATCACTTGAGTATCCTCAGCAATAGTATCCATAACTGTATTTTCTAGAGCAGCTCCATCAGCCAACACCTCTTCCAAATCACTATCATCACTACTACTTCCATCAATCACAACCAGATCATTTCGTGTTCCTTCCTCTTCATCGCTGGCGTATATAGCAACTGTACCACGCTCTTTCTCAAGCTGTTCAAATGAAATCAATTCTCCAGGCAGTTCAGATGAATCTTCTTCTGTAGATTTAAGTACCGCGGTCTTATTACTGGTATTGCTAGTATTTTCTTTGATGAACCAAGGAGGAAGTACAATAGGTGTCTTGGGCTTGGTTTCAGTG
>JAKTYJ010000171.1:0-14932 GCA_030674515.1 Geotrichum armillariae | reverse complement strand
GTACTGCAGTAAGATCACCATGTTTTCCATAGCCCTTGATTAGGGAAACAAAGATATCCGCTGTCAATGTACAATTGCTGGTTTCAAGCATGCGGGTAATGGGATAAAGCATGGCATAGTTTCCAACAGTAACACAAGCGGCAAGAACAATTTGGTAAAGTTCAGTGTTGTATTTGTGTGAATTGACACTATTGCTGGCTTCAAAAACTTCTAAAGCAGTTTTGTACAAGGAAGCAGAAGAGTCACCGTTTCGCAAGGCAGCTTGAACTGATGGAAGTATGAAATTCCCATGTCTATTTTTGAGACGAAAGAAGGTGAGATTGTTTTCTTTCTGGTGGGCAGTATAATCAGCAAGAGAGATTAAGCTTTTGATGACGGAAGAGTAAATGCTAGTTGTAGGAGCAAGTTTTTTGGAGAAAATATCCATGTAAATGGAAAGAACATTGGACAAATTGTCAGAGTGTTTATCGGTTAGAATTGTGGTAGAGAGGAAGCCAAGCGTTGATTCATAGTTGGCGATTGTAGGAACAACATTGTTTGATTGAAAAAGTTGGAAAGCTTGAAGAACATTGGACTGCAACCCAGAGTCGATTGCTGTTGATAATTCGCAAGAAAGAGTTTGTTGAGCAGCGAGATAATGTTCTTCCTCTGGGCTGAGGGAACGAATAGAAGTATGAGTAGATGTCGGAGAGCGAGAAACAGGAGAGTCATTAAGAGACTGTGTTTCAGTTGCTTGGAGAGAAGGCTGGTAGGTTCAGTTTTTATCAAAGGGTCAATATCACTGTGGGTATCACTGTGGGTATTAACTGGGTCAGCTACAGGAGATGAATGGGAAGTTTGGGGTTGAGTGATTTTGAAATCAGGTTTGCGCGAAGTGCTATACCTCCGCAATGATTGTGGTTTATATTCATCGATTGAGCTAGCGGAGTATCGTCGTCTTTTTGTCGAAGAATCAGCAACAGGAGATTTTGCAGACAGAGAATGTTGATGGTTATGAATAAGGTAGGCACCGCCAGATCCGGTCGATTCGGCCAAAATGGCTTCCCTACGTTTATCATCGTCAAGAGTCGAAAGAGGTGATAAACTTGAAAATGAAGAAGAATTGCAAAGCGCTGAATAACCATTTGGATTTGTACTGCTGTTGTTTGATTGCTCAGACTGATGGTTGAATGTACAATTATTGCGAGGCACTAGCTGGGATTGTTGGCGGGCTAGTTGGTTTGTAGTGGCAAAAAAGGCTGGCTGAGAGGTGTTACCATAAGAAGCCCAAAGGGTCTTTGCAATAGCAGCATGCCTGGAGATGTGAGAGAATGATTTAAACAGCATTATTACTGAGGGCATGTTAGTTTTCAAGGTTTCTAATAAGTGAAATTTTCAAGGCTTACAGTATCAGTTCTCAATAAGTAAATTAATATAGCGAAATAATCATTTGAAGAGTTGAGAGAAATGTTTGTAAAGCGCGTAGAGTATAACTATGGCAAAAGTAGAAGAAGTTTGGTGAATAGTTGGAGGTTTGAAAAAAAAAAAAAACTGAGTTGGTGATAAACTTTTATATGAAAATTACAATCTGAGTTAACTCTTAGCCTATTCTTAGGCAAGAGACTCAACAAAAAAGGTTTCCGAGGCTTTTTTTATCGAGGTTTTCAAGGCTTTTCGATATAAATTACAGCTTTACATACAAATAAGCCTTAGATTTACTCTCAGTAATGGCAAATTATTGCTGGACCAGATTTCTCATGGTAAACTTTTGGTCAAAATCATGGCATATTGAGAATTTTCGCTGAGGATTTTCCCGGCTAGGCAATCTTAGTCAGAATTTAGTCTTCAGAGTAGGGTAATATTGATTTAGATTGATTAGATAACTTATATTTAACTTGACAATTTGATCAATTTAATCAATCAAAATGCTTTGCAATGGCGGCTTTAACATGTTGAGGAATGACGCCTTTAACAGTTACAACTAGTTGGTTTGTTCTTTAAGTTATGTGTTCATTTTGATGGTCTTGACCATTGTTGATATAAAGAAGAAGAAGAAGAAAAAGGAGAAGCTTTTTATATGTTTTTTTAGTCACAAATGCCATCAACGTTAAAAAGATTAAAGATTTGGATAAATCGGTTTTGAGTACGTTTGAATCTTTGTGATATGCAAGGCTGGTACAACGAGTCTCTTCCTGGCTACCTACATGCCAGCATAGAAACGGAAACCAAATCCGAACAATTGGTCTGAATTGACAAGTTAATGTCAAACCCCAAATAAAATTGATAAAATAAATGCATTAAACTAAACAGAAAATAGATTGAAAATGTTTAAGCAGCAGCAGTGGCAGCAGCAGCATTCTTGATAACAGCTTCTCTAAGCTTGTCAGGATATCCACCAACAACCTTATCAACTAGTTTACCATCAATGTAAAACAAAAAAGTAGGCAAACCAGCAATTTCATAATCAGTTCTTAAGAGTTCACGAGCTTCATCAGAATCGACCTTGAAGAAATGAGCTTCTTCATGCTCTGTATCAAGCTTCTCGTAAAGAGGTGCAATGGCTTTACAAGGAGGACACCAGGTTGCAAAGAAATCAATGACTGTGAGGCCGCTGTATTTGATTTCTTCTTCGATTTCGGCGATTTTGATTTGCTTGACCATTTTGTTGAGTTGAGAAGAGTTGAGTTGATTTAATTTGTATAAAGAAGTAGAAAAGAATGAGAAAAAGGGCGATACTTAAATACTTTTTATATCGAATGTACACGTTTTGCGCTGCAGTTTGGGAATATTTAATACCAAAAAGTTGCAAAAATTGAGCTGTCGTCAACGCGGCACATAATGCCGTTTTATTTCTACCATGTAATAATCATGTTATTAGACGTAAGGCTGATGTTTGTAGTAAAAAGTTATTTATATTATCCTACGTTATAAAATGAATCTTCTATATTGATTCACCTAGAGACATGTGGCATAGACTTCAAAAATTTAGTATAAACTTCAGAAATTTGGTATAGACGTCTCGTACAGTCATGGATATGATTCTGCATGACGAAACTAAACAAAACTTCATCCAACCTAGAACCAAAGAATAACCCTTAGTTATTCCACTATAACCTCTCTTTGATTTCATACTATTCATGTATAAACAAACAGTGTGGGGCGAAGAACTGAGAATATGAAAGAAATGGCACACATCGTCTTGCAGACTTTTGACTATCTTGTATCAAATTATATGCACGTTTTATTTAGCAGTTGTTGGAATTACTCTCCTCACAGCTAGATATTTAAGAGTAATAAAAATATGTCGTCAATGCGGCACGACATGGTGTTGTGCTTCTCTTCAAAAATCCAATTTAGTTTACGTCCTCTACAGAAAGTCTGTTTTGGGAATTCTTGGGGTTTTGGGCCATTCTGTCAAGTATTTCACTGTAATCTAAGTTTCCTACACGGTCTACTGATAATGTCTGATAACAGAAAATGATATGATAAGCCAGTTGAACACGGTTGTACTTGCAAGAACCATGTTAAAGAACCACGTCAAAACCACGTCAGAGAACCGCGTCTATCAGTGAGAACAAAAACCATCAAATAAGATTAATCATAGTAATAAAGCAGACTTGTGCTCACGACGAGCCTCGGACTCCTACTTAAAAGTGTGCTCACAGCCTGCCTTAGCCTGACGTGCTCGATTTCAACATCCTCCTTCAAAGGAACTGAAATTCGCTTCCAACTCACTTACAAATACCAGTAATTAGTAATTACAAAAAGATAATGCCAATTAAAATAAATAAATTCTCTAAATCAACAGTAAATACACACAAACAACATCAGAACGGTGTAGAGGTGTTCTCGGTGTAGTCAATCATAAATAAATACAAGCACACAAAGCAATAACCAACAACCACAGTCGTGAAAGCAGAAATTATAGTCGTTTTCAGTGAAATGAAATTTTCAAATGGCTCCGCCGGTTTCTTGGTCTGAAGAAGCTTCTGTTGCTTCTTTGTTTCAACCCTTGTCTGCTTGATGTTGGGATGTTCCAGGGAATCCGCCTGGTTCCTTTCTGTCTTGTTCGTCTCTGCTTCTACCTTTTCATTTGTTTCTTGTTTACCAGCGGTAACTTTACTTTCCTGTAATCCCCGACTAAGATTGCTCAGATGGCGCTGGATTTCCGTATTGGAAAGTTCAGTTCCCGATTCTAAAATTTCAAGCAAGTCTTTCGCTTCTTTTTCCATCCCACTGCTCACTTCCTTTGTAGCCTTCTCTTGCTTTGTACCATCATCATTCTCTTTTTCATTTGCCCTTACTGACTCAGGTAGGTTTTGAGCATTAAGAATTCGGTCTTGTAACATTGAAACCAGTTTTTTGACTCCGTCCAGCTCCATCTGTAGTGACTTTAAATCAACTTCACCGTCCACGTTAAGTGCCGCTTCCATGTCATTCATATAGTTCTTTAGGCCTTCTCCTGTAACTTTAGAATCCAAAGAAAATGGAACATTCACATCTTTTAAAAACGCAAGAGATTCCGACTGTCGATAACCTGCAGCGCTGCTAGCACTACTTCGAAGTCCAAAATCACTTCGTCGTGATTTACCACTCGCTGATGAAGTTCGACCTGCTATCTCTAACACACTTCCCTCGCGTTCTCGTAGCATCAATGACCCAGAAGACATCCGTCGCTGTTTGAAAATACCATATTCTCGAACAAAAGGCACGGTAGATGTTCGACCAGCAGGCGTAGGTGAATCAACTGTACCTGCCGTATTACGCACGTCTCGCAGTCTTGACTGTGCGGTAGGTAATTGGTAATGAGGCATGTCCATGGGACTGTCCTCTGGTTTGGACGCTCTGCTCAAACTGTTTTTCCTGCTTAATCCTGGCAGTGCTCGAAATGCTACAGGACTACTTTGCCGACTGCTGCCACCATTTCTAGAAGCTAATCTCATTGAAGCAGCACTGTTACTTCGAGAAGTGCTTGGTGAATTGCTGATCCTGCGATTCCCAAATTCATTCGCCGCTACTTCGTGAGGATGAATGACAGGACTGTTGCTGCCACTACGAATCGAGTTTCTGCTGCTTGTCGCCCTTCGATTCTGTCTAACTGGAGTTCCCTCAACTGTCATTCTTTCTGTAGCTGTAATAGGATTTTTCAATCCAAGTGAAGGTATCTTGTTCATATCAAGCTTCTTTGCAGGTGCATGAGCTTTTTCTAAAGCAATAGCTCGTTCGGCAGACGTAGGCGATAAACCAAGATGCTCTTCTTGATTCACCAAATGCTTTGGCCGGGGTGCAGGGTTGCTAAGCCTTAGCCGTTGTTGTAGTTCCTCCAGCTCGGCGGTTGTGAAAAATTGGTTTGCTTGATCCCGCGAGACGGCACTTTGAGGTGCCAAAGAAGCTAACTGATCCAACTTTTTGTCTAAAGGGCTACTGCCGCGACTAGATGTCGGCAGATACTCTGGGTTGTGGTGGTTGTTGTCGTGATGTAACAGAGACTTTGTAACAGACAAACCTCCTGGATTGTGGTCAAACTGTTTAATAGGAACGATTTGTGGTTTCCTCTGTATAATTCGGAGAGTTGGCGAATGAATGACCTGTTTACCCGCTTCAGTGTTTACAGTGTTGACGGTTAGGTGTGCAAATAGGGGTTCAGGAACACGAAGAGAGTAGTTGTTTGTTTCCGAATACGAACGCCTGAGCTTTGATGAGTAGACTGTAAAATTATCGGAAGAAGCCGAAAGAGAAGCAAGACTCTGTAGTGTTGACAAAAGACGTCTGTTTGGAGGAAGTGCACTCTTGGATTCAACCCATAGTAATCCAGTGGGACCTGTTTGTTTTGTTGTTTTGGTTGTCGACGGGCATTTCAAAAATTCTGCCGTTTCCACGTTACCCATCTTTTTCGATTTCCTGTACAAAAACGACGGCAAAAGCTGATTTGGACTCGATCCCATTTGGTCTAAATCTTGAACTGGTGAAGTTGGAATTGAGATTGGACTTGGAGTTGATTCCATTTCATCGTCTGTATCTTCCAATTCCTCTGCTGCATTGTAATTACCTAGTTGATTGTAAATAATTGCAATCTCGGTTACCAGAGAACCTTCAGCAAGGCCTTCTCCCATGGCATTGTCAAACTCATAATAATCTTCAATGATTCTGGATGGTGGAGTCATGCAACTTAATTGGTGCTCGTAATTCCCACCACGAGTATTTAGCTCAACTTCCATTGTAGTCCATTCTTCGTTTGAGCAATACTTGCGGTCGTTCCTCGTAGTGATGGAAACATAAGGAGTAGGGGTCGTCATTGTAAGTTGACGAGAATAAAGAAGAGTAATTAAATCAAGTCTGGGGATTTTTTCAGTGGAAATATTTCACAACTTGGTTATTGTAATGCTGGATTTGCGTCTAGTTGACAGACAGAAGGAACCTCTGAGTGAGCAAGTTGGCTCAATTGAAGAGTCCTATTGCTTATAAAATCTTAATATTAATACAGTATATCTTAATTACAAAATTGAATATCTAGTAAAATTCTAGGAAGAATATGGAAATGCGTTAGCTTATTCCTTGACAGTGTACTCTCTTCTGAACTTGTCATCGATGCTCGTCAGATAGAAAGTTCCCTTGGGAAGGCTTTCAATGCTTCCAACAGGAGTAAAAGAGCTCTTAAGATGAGCCTTTTCACGGAGCTCAATTGCAGCTTCATAAGCTTCAGGAGTAACAAAGTTACGGCCTTCTAGCTTGTTCTTCAAATCAAGGTTCTTAACAATAGTAGAAATGTCACCCTTGACTTGCAAGGAAAAGAAAGAAGAGGCAAGTCCGGAACCGTAAGAAAATAAACTGACACGCTTGCCTAAGAGAGCCTCAGCGCCAGCGTAGGTGAAAAGGGAAGCCAGCGAGGAGTATACACTGGCAGTGTACATATTACCAGTGTTGGTAGGGCCAGTGATACCAGGAGCCAATCGCTTAGCAGCCTTTTCTTTAACAAGTCCGAGGAAAACCTTTTCAACATTACGATCAGTCAATGACTTTTCATAGTCAAGGCCCTTGATTTCATCAGGGACCTGGCCCTCAAACTGAGTAGGGTCAGCACGGAAATCGCTGTAAAACAGACGAGCAAAGCACTTGGATACAAGCTTGCAAGTGGGGACGTGAAAAACACTGTAGTCGAAACGTTCCATATCGTTGGAACCAGAGAGCTTTCGCAAAGCAGCCTTCTTGTTGTAGGTAGCGTAGGCCTTATCTAAGGCCTGAGTGTAGCAGGACAATGAAAAATGACCGTCAACAATAGGGTATTCGCTTGTGAAATCAGGCTTGTAGAAATCATAAGCATGCTGCATATGGTTTCCATGGACAGGATCAAAAACGATAGGAGCATCAGGACCAATAAGCATGGCAACGGCACCGGCACCACCGGTAGGACGGGCAGCACCCTTGGCGTAGATGGCGATATCAGCAGCTACGACAATAGCGTCTCTACCGTCCCAAGATGAAGATTCAACCCAGTTGATGGCGCTGAAAAGAGCATTAGTACCACCGTAACAAGCGTTAACAGAGTCCAATCCCTCTATATCAGAGTTTTCACCAAAAAGCTGCATCAAAACAGACTTGACGGACTTGGACTTGTCAAGCAGAGTTTCGGTACCAACATCGAGGCGACCAATAGAGTTGGGATCAATGTTGTAGTCCTTGAGCAGGTTCTGGGTGACAGTCAAAGTGAGAGAGTAGATATCCTCACGGTCGTTGACAAAAGCCATATTAGTCTGACCAAGACCAATAGTGTATTTTCCAGCAGGGATTCCATCAAACTTTTCAAGTTCAGTTTGGCTGATAGCCTGTGATGTAAAAAAAAAGTTAGCGTTGGATTGCATATGCTGAGCAGCCAATCAATCTTGATTTCGCCAACAAAATTGTGCAGCTTGATTAGAGAAGAAAACTCACCTCACCAGGAATGTAAATTTGAAAGGCCTTAATACCAATGTTTTGAGGACGTGTAGAAGCCATTTTTCCTTCTAATAATATAATTTCGAAATAGAAAAAAAGAGTGTAGAAAAGATATAAAAGAACGGTTGATTTTGAAGGAAAGATGAAAACTAATGAAAAAGAGAGGGGGGTCGACGAATCCCAACCAAATGAACCTAACCCTACGCATTAAAATACCGTTGAGGAACGTTAAAGAGAGAAATCTAGACTAAATCGACTCGCCGGATAATCTTTGATGTCTTTGACAGTTAAATCATAAAAAATAATTTTCTTCTATATTTGAAATAAATACTTTTTGACATCAAGGATTTTATCGGCCCACGTTGATCTTGCATCCAGCATACCTCTCGAGGCCCATGAGGAAAACAGGGTATGCAACTTCGTCGTTATATGGAAGATGGAAAATCTCTGAAAGACGCATTTGCCAAGGAGGGAAGCCATCCAAGTCAATGCTGGGACCAAACATCATCACCAAGTCGGGCTCATCCACGACATTATTCTTCAACTCAGTATCAATGGACGCAATAGTAATGTCTTTGGAAGTAATCTTCTTCATCAAAGCCAAGTCACCAAGGGTACGAGTAAGATCAACTAGAGACTTGCGACCATCTTCTTCAGCAATCAATGTAATGACCAAATCAACCTCAGCAGGTTTAGTAGTATCAGCAATCAATGAAGGAAGCTTAATCTTCAAGGTTGGCACAGATTTGGCTCCAAAAGTTTTCTCAAGCTTCCTGGAAATGCGACGCTCAAAATCCTTGGTATCAAGGGCCTTGAGAACACCATTGCGCTCGTAAATAGTCAAAGCTGAAATGCCAGCACCAAGACACCAAGTTGCCAAATCTCCGCACTGCTCCAATAGCTCATCAAGACCATCACCTTTTTTCTTCAACTTCAATACACTAGCGACATGCCGAGGAAGTTTGGGCAGAGAGGAAACATCCTTACTAATGCGATCAGGTGTGCGACTATGACGGAAGTTCATGCTTTCCCGTCTGTACTGCACACGGTGGTAGACAAACTTGACAAAGGAGTAGATATTCAGCAGCAGGTAGAGAAACTCAAGAGTAGCTTGGAAAATCTGAGCTTGGACCTGAGCAAGAACTGTCAGGTCTTTGGGCCTCTCAGATACTTTAGTAGTAGAGCCAAAAGAGTATGGGGTGATCTTCTTGGCCATTTTGATAGTTGAACCTTTTAGTTACTATAAAGAGTTAGAAATAGTATCAAGGAATGCTGGTTTCGCCATGGAGTAGGCCAGGGCTAAGAAAATTAAATGATGGAGAAAAAAGAGTGTGAAAAATTAAAGCTTCCGGAAATTGCACATTACGTGGAAGTCTTTTTAGAGCGTAAGTTGGGAGATCAAGGAACGGCGGTGAAAAATTCCGAACAGACTACCCATTAAGGATGGAGAAAAGTAAAAAGTAGATGGAAAAATGGCATTGAGCCATGAGGGTAAAAGATATCAGAGCATCAATTGTACTTACACTTGTGAAGCTTTTAATTATAGTAGCTGCAGAGCACCAAACACTTCAGAATGAATAAAATTTGTTTCAAAGTCGACAGTAGAGTAAGGAAAGAGAAAGAAAATAGTAAGGAAACCTTGCGATTTAAATAGTTTTCAAGTGCTCGTTATCTTGTATAACAATGGAAGCGTGGTGGTTACAGGGAATGGCCAAAGAATACTTGAAGTTTAAAATTTGAAATTTCTGGTGTGTAATCACACAGTAGGCGGGGCTATTTGATAAATAAAAAAATGACTTAAAAATTAAGGCCTAGTATACAAAATCTATGAAGAGGAGCAATTAACTGCTGGATCCAAGTGAAAGAGGGATTTGCTCGCTTCTACCATTAGGCAGCGATAATGAAGAAGACGAAATCGCACCTTTGTAGCTGTACATGGAGCTACCTACCGAAGGAACAGGACTATTAGAAGCAAACCTTGGAGGCACTTCACGGTGTCTATCAATCCACGAAGGCTCGCTTGAGATTCCAAATGAAGACGGCGAAACAGCGCGAGGCATGAGAGGAATAGGAGATGCGCTTCTCGGAGATTGAGGTGATGCAGGAATGCTTGAACTGCCATCAGGAAGAGGAACAGAAAGCTGTAATGATGAGCCACCATTACGCTTAGGAAGTGTAAGGTTGAATGAATCCAAATTGAATGGTGAAGATTGACCAGATATGCTGGTTCCAGTGTGAGAGGTGACAATTGGCGATGGTAATGCTGTGGATGCTGAACGCATGCCTTGGGTCATTTTGCGTTGAAACTGTGAATTGACGACACGCTCTTTATCAAGCTTAGAATCCAGCTGTCGAACACGTTCTGCGTATTGACGAATTTCATGATCTTTACGTTCTCGCAACGATCGAAGAGCCTCACGCAGAGCATCTCTTTGTGATTCAATAGCTTTGATTTTTTCACCCAATGGACCACGACTTGAGCTATCTTCAACAAGGCTGCTAAGTTTTTTGTTTTCAACCTTTAAATCGTCAATGGTTTGAAGGAGTTCAATTGGGTTGCCTGCAGCTGTAAGAAGCTCCAAGTCATGGACATGAGACTTGAGTTCAGGCAGAATACCATTTTTCAGTTGACTAGTTTCTTCTTCTAAAGCGCTGTACTTTTCCTTCATTTCTTCGAGTTGGAGTTTTAGTGCCTCGTTTTCAAAGTCTTTCGTCATAGATTGATGTGAAGTAGAAGCCAAGCGAGACTCAAGATCAGCAGCATCATATAATGGTTGTAAAGAGATGGAATTATTGGTAGCATGCAGATTGTCCTCAGCTATTAACCGTTTTCTGCGTTCGACATCAAGTTGGGTTTGAAGGTTCAAAACTAAGCCTGCTCTCTCACGATGATTCATAGAGAGGTCCTCTATACCAGCCTCCGAAATTTCTGGGTATTGACTCGATGCACTATCTGGTAGACCGAGTTCTCTTCGAATAGAGTCTGCGAGTTCGCTTGTAACAAGTCGCACTTCGTCCAATAGCCCAACATTTCGCAGTTTGAGATCCTCGACAAGCCGTAAAACGTCTGCTGGGATAGGAGCTGGTGAAACCGATTTAGGGGCCGGGGTGTGAACCAGGGTCGGTTCAGAGAAAAATCCAATCTCAGCAATAGGCGACATTGCTTTGTCAACCACTGGTACAGCTTTCTCGGCTACATGTGGTTGAGGGATAGGAGAGGTAGATCTGTCAGTCAAATCAACAGGTTCTACGATAGGAGATATCGAAGCAGGGATGGAAACCTTCTCAACCAGATCAGGCTGGATCGGCAAAGGGGAAATTCCACGATCTATAGTAGGAATGGATTCAGTCATGGTTGTCGCCGTAGTCATGGTCGGAGCAAACGTCTTGGTAGCCGATGGTGTAGAAGTTATTGAAATGTTTTCGGGTGATGAAGAAGAGGAAAGCGCTTGTGAATTTGGCCGTGACATGCTGTTGGAAGCCGGACTCGGGGAACTTGATTTACTGCTGCTTCTAGAATGAGCTGGAGGAATTGATGTAGGTGGATTAGCAGGAACGGGAAGAGATTTTCGAATTGGAGGGCGATTTTGACCAGGTGAGCCAGGCGAACCAGGAGGACCATTAGAAGGAGGGCTATTCATGGGAATTGAATTAGGAGGACCTCGTGGGTAGCCGCCCATGGACATGGAGCGACCACCAGCACCAGCACCCGGGCCTTGAGGCATGGGGTAGTTGTATTGAGAGTTTGGGTCCTGGGGAAAGTTTCTACCAGGGCCTGCGGAATTAGTCATGGAGCGCATTCGCATCATTTCTTGAGGAGACATTGGGCGGCCGTTAGGACCAGGAGGGCCTTGGTATGGAGGTGAGTTAGGACCAGGTGGAGATCTCATGTAGCCAGGACCTGGAGGACCTTGACCAGGACCTGGAGGCATTGGAAACGTGCCGTCACTTCTTAGCATTTGATTCCGAGTAGATAGCAGGTTATTGCGGTAGTCCTTGTTGACTCTTTTTCCTTCAGCAGCAAAAGTTGGAATAATAGGAGTAGTATCAAAGGAACTGGACATGGACATTGTACGGCCAGCATTAGGATCGTTGCCTCCCATTGTTGGGTATCTATCTCTATCTCGCAAGCCAGTCAACTGTTTCATGGACATGTCTGGTATATCCTCATTATATTTACCAGCGTTTCTAGGCATGTTGTCATATCCATCCATGTCACCAGCCCCGTCGTCTTCGTCAAAATCATCACGGACTGCAGCCTTTTTCTTTCCCCATCCGCCAAAGAAGCCAGACTTTGTACTTGTCGGTTGGCTCATTGCCGAAGATCGATTCCCACTTGAAGCTCTTGAAGAGGGTCGATTGAAACTACCTATACTCGTAGAGGAGGTTCTAAAATTTTGGGGAGGTTGTTGCGGATATGGTTGTTGAGGGTATCCCATAGGTGGCTGTTGTTGCAGTTGCTGAGGACCAGGTCGTGCAAACTGCTGAGAAGGTACTGGTTCATTCTCAGGTATTAACATATCGTCGAACATCTGGCGTCGAGGAGTGGGCATTCCGCCCGGACCAAGATTCGATGGTACTGAAGTGGCCATTTAAAATTGTGTGCGAGAAAAAAAAAAAAGAAAAAAAAAGAAAAACCTAATACATGGAATAGTATGAATGTGCGTATTAATTCAGGGTTGAATTTATCGTGTTCAATCGATAGGTGAGGTGTCGTTAATTTGAAGGGGTGCTGCTGTGGTGATCCAGTATGAACAGAAAGCAGGAGTTTTAAGGAGCGTGGATTGATTTAGGATTAAAAGGAGAGACTGCGGCAGACTCGAACAGAAAGGTCAAAAAGGTCTTTTAGTCCAAAGTTACTGAAAAGTAAGGAGGAAGAGAAATAAAGAGATGATTCGAAAAGGAGAGAGGTAACAAAAGTTAAAGTATGTAAATAAAAATATTTTTGGTCCTTCATTTTTCTATGGCCTCTTTTTTCTATTTGAGATTCGAGAATTTCGAGGAAGGCAGGACATAAATGTCACGTGAAATGTAATAACCTTTTAATAAGGATATATTATTACTATATAAATTTTACCCTGACTAATGCAAAGTTATGTAATCAAAGTTTACAATATTACATTAGCATTGGCCACGAGAGTTTCCTTGCCCTGGTTCTGTTTTTCCAACTAGAAAAATCTCTGGATGCATGTACCCGATTACGATTTGTCAAGCTGTTGACCTGAGACCGAACTCGAGACTAAAACTTTACAGTCAAACAGTAAAAAAAAAAAAAAGTATTGAGACCTTGTTAATTTATAATATACTCATGAATTTGGTCTAGTGCCAACTTCTTCCAAGTATAAATAGGCATGTTTTGTCTGAAAAAGAATCAACTTGAAATCTCAATATATATATTCCTAACCCTATTTATTCACCAACCAAATATCACCATTTTCTATTCAAAATCTTTCATCTACACATAGAAACCCTTTTAACAAAACACAATGCTTCGATCAAGTGTTATTAAATCTACTTTGCGACCTTCGTATCGTGCTACTTTTACTGCTACTCATTTTGTTCGTGGTCTTGCTTCTGAAGGTAAGTTTTATATTGAATCTTTACTTGGACCAAATTCTAACAAATTTACAGCTACTGAACACGATGTTGTCGTAATTGGAGGAGGACCCGGTGGTTACGTCGCTGCAATCAAAGCTGCACAACTTGGACTCAAAACCGCATGTGTTGAGAAACGTGGTTCCCTTGGTGGAACTTGTCTCAACGTAGGATGTATCCCTTCTAAATCACTGTTGAACTCAACACACCTATACCATCAAATCCAGCATGACACCAAACAACGTGGTATTGAAGTAGGTGAGGTTAAAATTAACATTGAAAACCTGCAAAAAGCCAAGGAAACTTCAGTGACCGGCTTGACTAAAGGAATTGAAATGCTGTTTAAACAAAACAAGGTTGATTATTTCAAGGGTACCGCTAGCTTTTTGAGTGAGAATGAAATCAAGGTAGATGCCATTGAAGGTGGTCAAAACGCAACTCTTAAAGCTAAAAATGTTATTATTGCGACTGGAAGTGAACCAACCCCATTCCCAGGCATTGAAGTCGACGAGGAACGTATTGTTACTTCTACAGGTGCCCTTGCTCTTAAGGCTATTCCAAAGAGACTTGCTATTATTGGAGGCGGTATCATTGGACTTGAAATGGGTTCCGTGTGGGCTCGTTTGGGATCCGAAGTATCTGTTATTGAATTCCAAACCGCAGTAGGTGGACTTGGTATGGACGGTGAAGTTGCAAAGCAATCACAGAAAATCCTTGGCAAGCAAGGTCTTAAATTCAAAACCGGCACCAAAGTAACCTCTGCTAAACGTGAAGGCGAAGTTGTCAAGATTGAAGTTGAGAACGTCAAGAGTGGCAAGACTGAGACTTTGGAAGCTGATGTATTGCTCGTGGCTGTTGGTCGCAGACCTTACACAGCTGGACTTGGGCTTGAAAAGATTGGCGTTGACGTCGATGACAAGGGTCGTATTGTGATTGACTCTGAGTACCGCACCAAACATAGTCATATCCGCGTTATTGGAGACGTGACCTACGGTGCCATGTTGGCCCACAAAGCCGAAGAAGAAGGTATCGCTGCTGTCGAATATATCAAGAAGGGTCACGGACACGTCAACTACGACGTTATCCCTAGTGTCATGTACACTCACCCCGAGGTTGCATGGGTCGGTCAAAACGAGCAGCAATTGAAGGAAGCTGGCATCAAGTTTAACGTTGGTAAATTTCCATTCCTTGCCAACTCACGTGCCAAGACCAATCTTGATACAGATGGATTTGTCAAGTTCTTGACTGACAAGGACACTGACAAGATTCTAGGTGTTCATATTATTGGACCTAACGCTGGTGAAATGATTGCCGAAGCTGGATTAGCATTGGAGTATGGAGCTAGTGGCGAAGATATTGCAAGAGCTTGTCATGCGCAACCAACGTTGGCAGAAGGCTTCAAGGAGGCTGCTATGGCTGCCTATGG
>JAKTYJ010000170.1:0-14991 GCA_030674515.1 Geotrichum armillariae | reverse complement strand
AAAGAAAAGGCGAGATTCTTCATGCTATATATATCATTCTTTCTAGTATGAGCATACACAACTCAAAACAACAAACATGGCTGTATCTCAAAGTTTCAAAACATCAACCCTGCACTTAACCATCCCAAAAAGACTGGTTCCACATTCTTCAATGTTTTTCCTATCATCATCCTAGATAGTATTTCAAGACTCCAAGAATCATAAAAGGTCGCAGCCTACTAAGCAGTCGCAAGTTCCAGGAGATCTAGAAGTGAAAATCCAAGCCTAGGAAGTGCTTGAGTCCAGCAGTATTTATTTCTAATTCAAAATGTTGGTGATATCTATACACATATTTGTTTTATGAGTTGTTTCAACTATAGACGTTGGTCTCGAGCTGTCAACCAAGCTGTATCGGATTTTATCGTAGGCAGAACAGCACCAGAACAGCACCTCCGTAGAACATGAAAAACTTCACGTATTATCAGTCCTATTTAACGATTACAGCCATCTACTGTAGTGATACGCTAAGCTACAAGCTTCTCGGTTCTGACTCGGTTTGTGATTTGTCACTTTTCAAGTTCCTTTCAAACCAGCATGAATCTGATACCTAACAGCTTCCACATATTATTCAACACTCAAATGCCAATCTTGTCACCATAATCTACATGCCATAGCCATCCAGGCTTATTCTGCCTACCAGCATTCTTCCAGCTTTCCAGCTATCGTGGTTCAGAACGCGTGGGCAAGGGCGCCACAACACAAAAATAAACGACACCTCCAAAATCCAAATACTTGCCTCCTCTCCCATTGAGTCTCCAATTAACATCTTCCTCCATCTTCACGCAATGGCATTCGCTCTCAGTCCTCTGTCAAAGATAATCTTACTGTCGAGTGTTTTGGCACTTGGTTTTATTCTTATTATTCTGTCATGTGCGCTATTCAATAACTGGATTCCCTTAACTGTCGGTAAGTATCTATTTCAACCCAGCTATGAAAGAGTACTAACTAGTTATAGTCGGCTTGTTCCTGCTGGCACCTCTCCCTAATACAATCTGCGGTCGCTGGGAAGGCCATGACGATTTCATGAGCGAAACAAGCAACACAGTCGTCGATTTTGGCCGTTTCTTTACTGGCTTTTTGGTCTTTAGTGGAATCGCATTACCAGTCGTGTTGGCCCATAATACAATTATTGGACTGCCTGCCATGATCATGTCGCTATCAGGTGGATTCTTGGTCTACGCTACTATTATCACCTTCAGAGCTTTCTTCCATGAGACCGATGACTTTTAATCATCTTCTCTCCTCGACTATATATATACGCCATTCTCCTCTAGTAATTTATTTCTATCGTCATGTCTTATTTCTATATGTAGAACTCGTGTAGAACATATGATAAACCTTGTACTATATAGCAACCTATCTCACCTTTTTTTCTTCATTCTTTTTTCTTCCTTCTTTTTTTTTCCTTCTTATATTTCCAATTGACATCAATACCATGCCCGACGATAAACGAAATTCAACCGACTCTTCTTCTCAATCGCCTTCCTCAATCGACGACTTCGTTGACCTCGCAGACAGAACCATTGACAAAACCGTCAAAGGGCTGTCCAAAATAGTTCACGACTACGGTGGCGAATGGAATGACTCTATTGAAGACACATTGACCTCTACGCTCCCTTCGTTCGTATGGGGTGGTCGTGAGCGGTTCAACCAGCAACGTGATGCCTGGCTTGGTGATAACTGGGTTTCTCATTCTTCCAACACGGCTGAGTTGGATCTAAAGTTGGACGAAACGAAACCAAACAACATTTGGGCTTTCCCTGTACCTTCCACGAAACAATACGCAAAGTGTAAAGAGCTTGAAGGCTCGAGTGTTTGGACTCAAGAGGGTGTATGGCGATGCCTGTTTCCCAAAAACAAACATCAGCTTAACAAAGAGTTGAACGCAACTGCGGCCAGCGACCCAGAAGATCGCAAATTGTTTGGTGATTACAGTTCGTACTTGGATTGGAAGTCTGTAATGCGGTCTAACATGGCTGCTCAACGCCAACGTGAACGCCAGGAGATGGTTGAAAAGGAAAAAGTTGGGACCAAGTATATCAGCCAGAGTGAAGCTGAAAAGTCAGGAAAACGGGTTATTTCTAGTTCCATGTCTAGTCAGACTATTTCCAAAGACGATGGGTCTTTGGAAACCAAGCAGGTTGTTCAAAAATGGTATGAAGATGGGACTTCTAGTCTGACTGAAACTGTATCTACTTCACCAGACCACGCTAAAGGTTGGTTTTGGAAGTAAGCAATTGTAACATAATATAACATTCATTTAACTTAATTACTCTTCATCGACTAGCTCTTCGACTGGTTTATGTAAAACAGTACCCTTCATGAAATAATGATTCTTCCTCATCTGCTCAAACCGTTTATGACGTTCCTCTGGAGTTTCTTCAGGCTCTGACTCTTCTTGCTCTTCCGCTTCAGCTTCAGCTTCAGCTTTCGCTTTCTCATCAACTAGGATCCGGTCGTTATGAATCGTGAGGTCGGTTTCCACCTCTGGTTCACCCAACAGCAATCCGTCATCCTCTAAATCATCCAACGACGGAGGAAGTCGACCTCCGTCCAAGTTGAATTCTTCATCTTCGTCAAGATCGGGTTTATAGTACTCAGAATCACCTACTGCACCCTGGAACGGTGTTTTCGGTTCTGTAATTTTCATGGTTGCCGATTTCTCTTGTTCATTCAAATACAAGTTGGCTTCGTTCCATTTCAAATGCTCCGTCTTCTCTCCACCAGCAACACCAGCATGAGACAGCTCATCCGCAAGTTCCGACTTTTGTTTCTGGATGATGGCGTTTCCAATTGTGTGGATTTTAGCATTGGCCCGCGTGTTTTCGAGCACTGCGTTCCTGTCAAACGGTTCTAAAGGCTGGGAAAGAATTGAAGAGTCGCTATTGGTAGTAGACGCAGTAGTTACAGAGGTCTCACTGGATTGAGCGCTGAGTGCGGGTGATGCGCGGTTACGCAAGATTCCCTTTGGTTTGGTGAGTTGGTCTGGCATTGTGTGGCGACAGTGTGTATTATCAATAGGATTTAATTTTCAATCGCGTGAAATCCACTGAAGAACTTGAAATTGATCAAAAAGAGCTTATTGTTCGTTTAAAAGGCTGAAACACTCTGGAATATGGTGAGATATTTCTGAGGAAGAAAGGCAGCAAAATACAAACAACGTGAGAAAGCATGGAATAAAATGGCAAAATCGGCAGTATTGGTCACGTGCTGCATCAGAGCATCAATTTTGTGACGCAATAACTAGAATAGGCAACCTACTTAACTTTCATAGCTAAGATTTTTTAATATGGGCAAAAAGTTTGGTGCTTGATTAAAAAATTAGCCTGCTTTATAATTTTCGTAAAGATAATCTGCATGAACTCATTTATCAGATCAAACGTTGTTTAATTGTCTTTGACGTGAAGTTTTGTACTACAAACATGGCTCGCATTAATACTTCATTTCTTTCAATTAGATGTTTTGTTCAAAGTTTCTCCTAAATTACAACTTTTCTCTCAATATTCTTCCATCAGACGTTCAAAATTTTTTCTTCTCTCTACATCAAACAATCATGGTATTCTGTACATCTTCGTCTGAAGAATCCTTTAATGACTTGAAGGAAAAATCTGATGCCGTCGTTCATTGCATGGAGATAGGCGATTCGGATACTGCTTATTCAAACACACTACAACAATCGCAATTGTATATTGCTAATTCCAACATTGACCCAGAAGAGTATGCGATTCTAGTGCAACAGGTTGAAGAAGCTTTAACGTCTCCTGTTAAATTCTTTACTCTTTTCCGATATGCGACTCCACACGACTTTTTTGTACTGGGGATTGCATATCTCTGTGCAATTATTTCGGGTGCCGCTTTGCCCATGACAAACTTCATTCTCGGTCAAATCACTCAGGACTTTTCAAATCTCATTACGAAAGACCTTTCGCCACAAGATTTTCAACCTTCTGTTGATCGATATGCCCTATACTTTGTTTATTTAGGCTTAGTCGTTGGCGCACTTTCGTGTATTTCTACTTACCTTTTAGCTGAGCGCGGTGAGGTTCTGGCAGGCAGGATAAGACAACATTATTTTGCAGCTATTATCCGACAAAACACAGCGTATTTTGAACATATCGGTCACTCTGAAGTCACAAAACGAATTATTGATGATACACACCTTATCCAAGAAGCCATTTCGGAAAACTCTGGCATAGCTACTGCTAGTATAGCGTCCTTCATCTCGGCTATTGTAGTTGGTTTTATTAGTTCTTGGAAAATTACTTGTCTCATGATCTGTGCGCTTTTAAGTATCATCATTTGTGCGAGCCTCGGGTTTTCAGCAATAGGGAAATGGGATGAAAAAATTAAACCTGCGGAAGAACAAACAAATTCTCTTGTCTCACAAATAATAAAGTCTATTCATACGACAGCTGCCTTTGGTGTATCACAAAAACATGCAAAACGACTTGACCAGCACTGGAACTCTATTATGAAAATTGCGTTTCGAAGATCATATGTTATTGCACTTGCCGTTGCTTCGTGCTGGGCAATTTTCTATACTGCGTATGCCCTAGGCTTTTGGCAAGGTTCTATTGAAGTTGAAAACGGTACTATTGACCCCGGCAGTCTTATTACTTGTATTACTGCTATTGTCATGGGTGGTTTCACACTAAGCAACATTTGGCCTACAGTCCACTGCATTCACAAAGGTATCGAGTCTGGACAGCGCATTTTTGAGACTATTGACCGAGTTTCAACTGTTGATGCGACTTCCGGCGAAGGACTTATTCTTGAAGATCCTGTTGGAAAAGTAGAGTTCAAGAACGTGAAACTTAGATTTCCTTCTAACCCAGATCAAGTTGTCATTAACGATTTTTCACTGATTATCAATCCAGGCGAAACAATTGCTATTGTAGGCCCTCAAGGCGCTGGAAAGTCTGCGTTGCTAGGCTTGCTTGAACGATACTACGACCCCGTCAAAGGCAAGATTTATATCGACGACAATGACATCACCCAATTAAACATCCAATCACTTCGTCAACATATTGCCTACGTTTCACAAGAACCTTTTCTATTTTCCGGAACTATTCATGAAAACATATCACAAGGACTTGACAGCACTCCATTTGCTAAAGAAGAACCATCAGTCAAACTTCAAATGATAACCAAGGCTTGCCGTGAAGCCAATGCTTGGGGATTTATATTATCTATGAAAGACGGTCTTGATAGTCAAGTTGGCGAGCGCGGTTGTCTGCTCTCAATTGGCCAAAGACAGCGCATTGCCATTGCCAGAGCCATTGTTTCGCGTCCTAAAATCTTCTTACTTGATGAAGTCACCTCTGCCTTAAGTGCACGCTCTGAAATATTTGTGCAAGAGGCTCTCAACAATATTTCAAAATCACGGACTACCATTACTGTAACTCAGCGACTTCCAATTTTGCGGAAAGCACAACGAATCATTGTCATGAAAGATGGCATGATTGCAGAGCAAGGAACTCATCTCGAATTAATGAGCGATAGTAACTGGTACTTCAATTTTGTTGAGAGACAACGCGAACAAAAAACAGCCAACAAAAACCCGTTGCTCATGTTCAATAAAGAACGCCAGGCATCTGAAATCTCAATCAGATCCGCTCGGTGTGGCGCTGGAAACGCATTCGATATTCTGGATTGGAATACGTTAATAGAGAAAAGTGTGACTGAGATGAACATGCCCACTAGAAAAAAGGAGCCTGTGAAAATGGCAACTCTTTCTTCTTCGTCTTTAATAGGAATGGTAAGTAAAATTAATAACACATTAGTCAAGAGCTAACGTGATCTAGTTACTGCGAGTTAACCAGCCAGCATATATGGATCTATCTATTGGGGGAGTGGCTGGAATTTTATGTGGAATTGGTTATCCAATTCTCTCGGTTTGTTTCTCTCGGTGCATGGAGGCCTTGATGGTCCCTGAAGAACGATTCGACGCAATGAGATCTTCAGTCAATAAATACTCGGTTTACTTGGTGATTCTAGCTTGCTTTGAATTCGCTGCATATCTTACTATGCACAGTTTTATGGGTCGGGCCGGAGAGAAGCTGGAGCGCAAAATCAAGTATACTATTTTCAGACACTTGCTAAGAATGGATATTGAATTCTACGACAGCGGAGAATCGGGTAGTGAAGCTGTCGCATTGATGTTATTGCAAGACGCATCTTTACTTAGAGCATTTGGTGGGAGTGCTGTAGGTCAAATCATCACAGCTATTGTAACCATGTTGGTTGGTGTTTTTGTGGCACTTTCTGCTGACTGGCGTCTGGGTCTAGTATGTGCAGCGTGCATGCCCGTACTTATTGCCAGTGGATTTCTCCAATTTAAAGTCCAATCTAGGTTTCAAAATCGCACCAAAAAGGCATATGAAGCCTCCGCTATATATGCAGGTGAGATTGTCACTTGCATAAAAGCCGTCAATTCGTTGACTCGAGAAAAGGATATTTTGCAGAGATACTATGATGAAGTCGAATGTCAAGTCCAAAGGTCTCGGCGCCACACACTGCGAACGGCTGCATTTTATGCAGTAGCGCAGGTTGTCTCACCATTTTGCATCAGCCTGGGCTTTTGGTATGGAAGCGTACTGTTACTTCAACAACAGGTTGACATGTACCAGTTTTACGTCTCATTCATGGCAATTGTGACTGGTTCACACGCGGTCCAGTCTATTTTTTCCTATGCCCCTGAGATAAATGTAGCCAAAAAGTGCACAGCTAATATTGCCAGGTTACTAGACCGGATCCCGGATATCGACGATTGCTCAAGAGAAGGAATTCCTATCACGCATAATAGTGGTCAGCCCACATATGGAGGTACTCTTAGTCAAGTGCAAGGGAACATTGAATTACGGGACGTCAGCTTTAGGTATCCCTTTGAACCTGAAATGTCAGTGCTACGGGGAGTGACACTTAAAATAGCAGCAGGAGAATTTGCAGCTATAGTTGGCCCAGAATCTAGCAGTGAAAGAAGTGCAGTCCTAGAGCTCCTGGAGCTGTTCTACCGGCCTTCAGGCGGTGAAATATACATGGACAACCAGAAGATATCAGAACTGAATCTGGAGGGATACCGGCAACAGCTTGGGTTCGTTCATTCTAAGGCGAGCATATTGGAGGAGGTTTCCCTCATGGAAAACATGCTGATTGGACTTATTGATTCCAATGTGGCTTCCAACTTGACTTGTCAGGAGAAGCACCAGGTAGTAATGGAGGCTTGCCAAACGGCCCAAATTCACGACTTTATCATGACTCTGCCTGATGGATACGATACTACTAGTGGTATATTATTTTCAACAAGCCAGCGTATTCGTCTTGCATTAGCTCGTGCTATTGTACGAGACCCGAAAGTTCTTCTTATTGACGTTGTGTCAGCAGGCGACGCACCAATATCAGAAACCGACCAAGGGATTATTCAAAAGGCAATCGAAAGTGCAGCTAAGAATCGTACGACGATTCTCGTCACAAATGAAATTGTTTTGACTGAAAGCTCGGACCGTATTTTCGTCATGGATAAAGGCAGAATAGTCGAGTCAGGATTTCGACAGACACTGTTGTTAAGAAAAGGCAAGTATGCTAGTATGATGGCCCAGCAACATAACTGAAACCAAAGTAGTCATAAACATCAAGTAATAAGGAAAACAATAGAGTAACTTATTTTCCTTACTGTTGACTTTTATGTGGAGATTTGGGTGATTTGGGTGAGATATTTTGAATAATCATACGCCTGACTTTGGTCACCACAAGACCTATGTTGTAGTCGACTTACAGGTAAAAAAAAAAACCCGAGTCTCAATATTTTATTCTTCCTTCTATCTATTGAAAATTTGTTGATTTCAATATACATACCTAGTTGGACATCTTGTGAGGTCAATAAACTTGAGCTTCATTCCATGAATCGATCGAAACTTCAGCCCACACAAACACATAAAAAAGAGTCTGAAATGCACAAGTCCCCATAGTTTGAACGAATATCGTTACGATATCAGTAAAGACGATTGGGAAAGCGTTATTTAGAGTACCCCAGAGTGTAAAGATAATAAGAATACAGGGAATCGAGCTTAACCTCACTTCTTGACTCATTTTGTATCCGTCTGAGGTATAGATTGGCGCTGGATAACGGTTGATAAACACTGTATTCATGCCAGACTGGCATCCGTTAAAGTGCTGAATGAAGGAGCTGTTCTATTGGCTGATTAGGTGAGTTGCGTATCCAACCATGCTTTGCTTTTGGCAGAGGAAATCTCATCAATCTTTCGGATTCCACGGAGCCCGCGGACTTGTCTATGGTCAATTTATGTTATGTGCGCGAGTTTTGGAGAAAAACACGAAATAATTTTACGCATTAATTGCTACAAGCGCATTAATGTTAAAGCTGAATTTTGCGCTGTGCCATATTGAATTCTTACGCGACTTGAGTGAATGCTGCAGATATTACTCCTGGAGTACTTGTGAAGTGGAGACACTCTGAGTCTACTGTCCACATTCGAAAATTTGATTAATCAAAAAATTCCTAAATGAGTTGCAGTTTCAATGCAAACATGCAAAAGCAACTAGCACAATTTATACATGTACCTACAGTAGTACTCACACTGTTTTCCGACTTCAGTGTATGTCTATTTCCTTCAGCTCTCAATACCAGTTGGAAGTTAACGTTCTCATAATGGCATGTTGTCTCAAGAAGTGAATACAAATTTTTATTATACATGTATTTACGGATTTGGTGTCTAGTTTGCCCAGATGGCTGGATTTACTGCTATTGCCATGGCTGCCTCGTGCTCTCGCCCTACTATGCTCCGGTCCGGAGATACTTGACCCTACCCAAAAGTGAATTATCTTATACGGCTTCAGTATTGAGACTCGTAACACCTTCTAGATCAACCCAATCGCAATTATGGTTAAGCCTTCCATGAGCTCTACTGTCGCTTCAGCAATTATTGCAGTGTTGTGCCAACATGCCAATCTCTAATTTTAAGTTCCGGAACCTTCTGAATGACTTTTGCAGAAGGGTCACTTTTATGTGGACAGGTGAGTTCTGCTTGGAGGGAGACTAAATTTGATGGATTTCATTAAAATACTGAACTTACAGCGTGGATCAGCATTTAAAACGCTGAAGGGTCCATTACTGGGAGTACAAATTCGCAGTATATTTAATTTTCAGCTTCAACTTGACAGTCGACTGACTTTCGATTGTTGGCGTCGAATAAAACGCTGTTTACGATACCCAAAGAGGCGTTTAAGAGTCCAGAGTCAACGAAGGGATCAAACACCAACTTTATATTGGATTTAGAGTGCTATTTTGGAACCGACCCTGTTTCAACGATTTCCAGTTTTCTTCCTACTTACTTTTTAGTTTTTTTCAGGTGGGTCCTGCCTATAGCTGATCTTTATTATTGTCTGGGTCATAGTTGATAATTATTATGATTTGGCACCGGTTTTACGACTGGTTTTGCTTTTTGAGTGTGGATCCAAAAAGAAAACTCCAACTTTTTACAGCTTTTTTTCAGCATTTTGGGCTGTTAGTGCTTTTTCTGCTTATTCTGCTTTTATCAACAGACATTTACAGGAAACTAACTCTCACCCCTACTTGAAGCAATAAGCTGCGATTACTTGTTGGATAAAATTTCAGTTGATTATTTCCCTACCTAATGTTTGTTTATATAGGACCACTTTGCCTACATTTTTTTTCCATTTCTTTTACTCTTTAAAAAGCTTTGAAAAAATCCAAAGCTTCTCTATCCCGGTACTCTACACAACTCTACTTACTACAATGTTGATCGCTCTGGCACCTACTGGGCCTCCCCAACCCCAGACTTACAAACGCGTCGTTAACAAAAACTCCATCAATGCTGTGATCCAACGACGAATTTCATTACTGAAATACTTGAAGAATGCGTAAGTTAGCCCTTCAACTGCTTTGAACAATTTTTCTAACTTGTTAGACACTTGGGAAAAGAGCCTTGGTTAGACACTTCCCGAATTCCCAGAATCAAATGGAATTCAATATATCCACCTGATTTGTAAGTTACAATCTGCTTTTTACAATGATAATGAATACTCACACTACTGAAGAACTCGATCATACTATTCTCTTGGTGTCAACTTGGGAGCACTATCACGGAACGAATACAGCGACATCAAACAGTTTCTCAACGCCATTCAGGTCGTCATGCATTACTTTGACTACCACGATCATAGACGCATTTCGGCCAACAAACAAAAAGACGGCAGAATTAAGCAATACAAAGACACTTCTGATGGAGTTGTCCCAATATCACCCACATTATCGGAATCATCAGTGGTATCGCCGCACAGTACGTCTTCAGGCGAGATTGCTACAGCTTCTCCTAAAACTACAAATACTTCCTCCTTTCGAGCGTTTTCGCTGAAGGGACGAAAGTTCTTTGGGAAAAAAAAGGAGTCCGAAAGTAGGTCATCTGAAAAGACCATCACCCACAAGAAGTCCTCAAATTTCGGACTTTTTGGTAGCGCCAGCATTGAAACATACAACAGAGAATCTGTTGGTAGTGACCAGAACTTGTTAACGCCAGAATCTTCCAGCTCATCCAGTGCAGCTTCACATATAGCTACTTCCAGCATACCCGCTCCTTCTTTATCGTCGTCCGGTCACGCTCGCTCAAGCTCAGGCTTATTTAGCCAAAATACGACCGGAAGCATAACAAGCAGCAACAGCAGTGGATCCATTCAAACATTTTCCTCCACCGGTAATAATGCAAACAACTCCATTTATGGAACTGGCACTTATACTATGGGTAGTAAGAAAATGTATCACAGTAATGATCGTGCTGATCACTCGAGCGTTAACCAAAATCAGCTTAGTGCGCCTGTGATCCCGTCGTCAATGAACAAAACATCCTCTTCTATGTCTATTATTGAGGGTCTTATTGTGACCAATGAGCAGGACTTGCCATTCGCTCCCGATACCCTTGAAAGCATCATCACTCTGCTTGACCTTTTGATTGGAATCTACCGCAGTCTCTCAAACTCTCTTGATGGATCCGGGACATTGAGCAAATCAGATTTATCCGAAATTGATCTTGCCTTGGCTTCCGTCGAAGTTGTGCTGCGTAGAACCATCATTACTGACGGTTTAGCAGCATTAGACGCGGAGTACTTGAAGAGAAAAGTGAAGCGGAGTAAGGACGTTCTTGAGAAGGACATAATTTTATTCAGTTCTCAACCAAACGCAAATGCTCCGAAAAAGCCAAACTACCTTGGAAAGATTGATAATAAGCCCATAACCACCGCTATGCCTCAGTCTCATGCCATGTATGTTTAGGAAAACCTGCCTTTTGGCAATCTTGGTGTATTTTTCCAAGAGTTACGAATTTTTGTATTTTTTGTGATGTAATGAAATGTTTTTTACAGGTGTATATTTTTTTATGGACAAATCTTGATATGTTGAATATTACTTGGAACGTGTGGCGGCATTTTGTACTTAGATTCCTGGTAATTTTTCAAGTTCACAAATGAGCCTTAATCAGCTTGCGTCCCCTGAGGAGTACTTTGCATTTATAACGCACCTAACAAACTACCACCGGCAGTATGATCTACCGCCCAACACTAAAGCTATTTTATGGTCTTGCGTGATTCTCCAAACAAGCTTGAGTTTAGGTATTGACCAGGAAACTCGGTCAACTGCCTTGATAATCTACCATCGGTACTTGGTCTTGAAAGCAGCTTCTGGAACATACGAACAAGCTCCTCCTCCAGCCGTGATAGCAGCAGCATGTTTGTTTATAGCTTGCAAGAAAAGTGCAATATTTGTAAGTACTTTTGGAATCAAGCCAAGTCCATTGCTTGATGGGTTCAATATTACAGTTTGTCAGCGAGGGGCCAAAATAAGTTTACAACGTGTTATTACTGGCAACCAAATAAGTCAAGCAGAACCGCAGCTGCTGAAAACTGACTTTGAGAGTGAAGGGGGTGGTATCCAAATAACAGAGCTTTATCAGGCTGAATTGGAAGTACTGGCCATATTGAATTTCGAAACTAGTGTTTTGCTGCCATTCGAACCTGCCGGGAAACTCTCATCCACTGTTGAAGCCGCGAATGCCGTTCTTGAAAAAGCTTTAGTGGCTACAGCTCCTAGCTTAAGCGTCCTGCACCAACCACTAACAATGGCAGTTGCTGCTATGCAGATAGTGTCCAGTCAGCAACCTCTAGGCATTGACGAAGGGTTGTTAAATCACTGCGTGTCATTAATTAGACACGGTATTGCGTGTTCAGATGTTTTAGAAAAAATATGCTCTGAACGTCTACAAGCCGCACTGTTTGAATGAATTATGTGTGTACTTTAATGTAATGCCAGTTTGAGTTCTTGGACTCTTAGTTCAGTCAATTTAATCGCCTCCTTCAGCTCCTGTTCGTTATATAGAGCTTTGTTGAACGTATACCCCGCGTTCGCTGCTTCTCGGCCTCCATCCTTGAAACTATTAGCAAATTCAGTTCGATCGCCAATCCACTGCCACACGTTATACTCTTCTTCCAGGCGAATCAAGTTCAAACGTTCTCTCGACATTGGGCCACCTGCTCCATAGTAATCCCGCGAATATCCACCTCTGCCATAAGAAGACCCTAAGAACAGAACATTGAATAACCAGCAGAGAACCACTCCAATCAAGATCAGACCCCACCAAGACGACTTTATCGTCTCCACAGTATTGTTCAAGACTGCTAACAACCATTCACCATCAGAGCGAGCTTCAGTTTTATCGCGGGTATCACTTGACTTGGACGACTTCCTCTTTTTCTTGCTTGAACTCTTTTTGCTCTTCTTTCCTGGTACTGCCGTAGTCTTGGCTTTAGCACTCCCACTGCTTGCCTTCTTGATACTAGCATTAAGCTCACCTAACAGGTTCTTTGCAAATCCAGTTTGTCCGGCCTGAGTACCATTTTCAATTGGCCCTTTGAACCAAGACTTCGCAGACCAGTCAATAGTATAAGTCAACTGTACACGCGTTGAGTTTTTGTCCGCCCAGGAAATGGTATACCTTGTTTTCGTCAAAAACGAGTTGCCACTTGGCACGTCTGGCGTCTGAGTGCTGGTCACTACAGTAACATGACTTTCTAGATTCCAGCTCTCAATAGTCTCGGTACAAAGACACCGCGTCTGCTTAGGGCCCACAGGACCATTTAGCGGTTTTACATACTCGTATGTACGCTTCTTGCCAGCCCCTGGACCGCCGTCAAACCCTGACATGGGCTTCAAATCCACGTTTTTCTCCTTCTCAATAATAAACCTGCTAATCCATTTAGTGTCGTCGCCGAAAATCAGGTTGACGACAACACCAAGAGGCGCTGCTACGACCTCATTAACAAGCAACTTTTCACCACCTGTTTCGTAATCAAACTCAACATCAGTAGCTGCATGTGTGTCAGGACCAAGATTTGGTACAGGCCATTTAGAAGCTGGGCTAGCGCCATCAGCAGGACCTTGAGTGCCTTGAGTGGAAGGTAAAGTGGGTGCGTTTACTGCAGGAGGGTTACTCTCAACTGCATTTTTGGCTCTTGCACTTTCTCCAAACGCTTCGGTGGAAGACACATCCAATTCAGATTCATAGTTGTCTAATGAGCTGGAGTCATCATAGTCATCGGATTCAAATCCGGACCCTAAAGACGAGCCCTCATCGGTATCACTTTTTGCTGAGTCGTCGAGATCAGCTCCAAGCTGGAAGTCGCTAGAAAGAGGATTAATATCAGTTCTGGTATTGGTTTGACGCCAGATACTCATGAGTAGCTCAAACACAGAGTCTCTAGAAAGAAAACTAGCAAAAGTGTGACGCGCATGTAATGTCTGTACAATGATACCATTTGGAAATAGTCCAGCTGTGTTTTTCTTTTCAATACCTACAATTTCTGTAAAAGAAATGATGAGGTTTGTGACCCAGCCTAGAATGTTGGAGTTGAAGCAAATGTTGTGTTCCGAAACGTAGATGCGGCCCTGAATCAATATATCACGGTTCAGAGCGCAACTGAAATCGTCTAGCAAGAAGTCATTGAGTTGCAATGATCGAAACAATTTATGGAACTCTTGGTTGCGTTTCTTGTTAGCGTATACATGACCTTCAAGATGCAAACTGGCATCGGCGCCACCACCAGGCTTAGGACGGTCATCATCACTGTCTTCAGCAATAATAGAAATATTTGCTGGTTCCGTAGAGGAAGGTGGGCTAGCTGGCATAGCAGGAGGTAAATCATTCTCTTCTAGTGTTTTGCTAAATATGCGAGACTTTCTTTGTTTTGGTGGAGCTGGCATGGTTAGAGATTTCTCGATTGACTTTTTGGCGGACAGAGAAGACCTAGAACGCTCCCGATTTGGGCGTGTCCATGTAAGAGCGTCGAAGGACTTGCGGGTGCGCAATTTGCTAACATCCGACTTGAAGGGAGATGGTAGTAAAAGATTATCAGTACTCGGGTTAGGCTCATCTGGTGTCCCAGTGTCTGAGACAAAATCTGGGGTATCAAATTCAGTATCAACAGACAGTTTGGGAGCAGGGGCTAAAGCAATGCCATGTTCGTTTGTTTGCTGAGAATGATGATGCTGCTGCTTAGACTCAGGCTCGAGTCCGAGAGCAGCAAGGGAAAGTTCACCTTGGCCTAACGTTGCTGCTGCCGAGCAAGTAGGCTCGTACTGAATAAGTGAGTCGGTTGTTGAAACCTCTCGGGAGTGCCGAAGGGGGTCTCTAAGGTATTTTCAAAGAAAGCGCCAACACTTGCAGCTCGTTTACGACCAGCGTCTAGTAGATCCAAGGTATTTGAGCTTCGCAATGCTGAAGTGACGTTTTGGGCTGCGGATATCACAGAGGACAGAAAGGTTTGGGGAGTTGGAGTTCCAGAGCCAGCACGGAATTTATGAATTGCAGAATCTGTAGAACAATGTGCACTATGAGATCGTTAGAGAAATATATAAACAAGAGAAAAGGG
>JAKTYJ010000169.1:0-15038 GCA_030674515.1 Geotrichum armillariae | reverse complement strand
ACCTTTTTATATTCTGCAGCGCAGCGCCAGAAAGCTCTACAACTGAGCGTACCTATAGCTCAAGAAGATAGCAGCACCCGACTAAACTTTTCAAAACTATCTAGCGAGCTGTGCTCTATCGATAGTGTACTTGAACTGTCAAATCGGTTATCAGCTGAAACTACGATTGTGGCAAATACAATTGCTCACAGTACAAACAAGGAACGATATAAAGAAGACCGTCTTATTCACAGGTTTTCAATGGCAATACCTACGATTGTATTCCAAGTGCCTTGTTCATTGGTTCTAGTAACCGATTTTTTATTTCCATTATCGCCGACCAGTATCCAAACCTCGGAAAAATCCAACACCTTACAACAAATCACCGGTAAACTCATGCTCAAGGACCAAATCACAGAGAACGTTCTTTTGGATACGGATGAAGCCGACCCAGAATTTTATCCAGGCGAACCTGTTTACCATAGCCGTTCCGGGGATTTTGGAGTCATTATAAGTTCCTGGCGTAAAGAAGACGGGATTGTTCATTACACAGTCTACATGCAAGGATGCCGTCACTTGACACTTCGAGAAGGATCACTTGAGAAACCAGGTAACTGTATGAATTTGGCTGATTTGTTAGAAGTAGACAGTTTTTTCTTTGGAGTTGATGTTGGGTTATATTGTTCTGAATACGTTGATACAGGTGGAAATTCTTTGGGATATTTTAAACTTGTACCGGAGCTGGACCAGCCACCATCTTTATAACTGTTACCATGAATTGATGAAATCCAACTTTTGTTTAACTATTTATCTAGTAACAAATTTAATTGTGACTTGAAGTAACTTGACTCAAATGAAAAAGAATTACAGACCACATTTCGAAACCTTTGACAGGTGGGCATGCTGATTCATTTTTGAAATGCATATGGGACAGCCGTGTTTGTATTACAAAAACATCAACGCCCCTAACCTAGTTCTACCTGCTCGAGCCAAAGAGCTTTCAATCAAAAAGATCTCACCCTACTGAATTGTTAGAGTAAGCAAAAGAAAACGTTGATTCGACCCAGGATCGAACTGGGGACGTTCTGCGTGTTAAGCAGATGCCATAACCGACTAGACCATCGAACCAATACTTCTTGAACTTCAATTTTCTTCAACAACTTTCATAGCAGAGAAATTGCCAGGCTAAGAAATGTTATATTATCGCGAAGAAGGCTATCTATTTTGCCATTGGGATTTGATATATCGAATAGTATTCAGCTGTTTTATTTACTTTCAAGACAAACTCAGTGCCAAATTGACCTTCTCAAGGTGCCTAGTTTTTGTTCGACATGCCAAAAAATGTTTAGCCCGTCAACTGGTACTATAACTCTCATTCCTATCAGAAACGTTCGGTCATTGATATTACTGTTTGCAGTCTTGATTTCCAAGTCACTAAGAATGGTCTACAATCTGTTTAAACATGGGATATGAAATATTTACTGATTTTAGTATTGTATATTAAAAAAGTTATGCCTTGGATTTCTTGCGAGGAGGTTGGTCCTCATGAGGAGCTTCCTTATCATCATCCTCCTCTTCTTCCTCTTCTTCCTCTTCTTCCTCTTCTTCCTCTTCGGAATCACCCAAATCATACTCATCTTCCAAATCATCATCTGCCATCTCACTCTGCATACCATCAATAAATAACTTGATGGCATGAGGATAAATCATCTCTGCAAATGTAAGTGCAACAGTCTCACCACCATTGTAGTCACCAGGGCCTTCACCTGTAAAGCGGAACCAGTTGAAAAACGAGTTGGACGAACCACCTGCTTTGTTCTTGGTCAAGTTCTTGTGCTTCTTCCATTTCAAAGTAACGGGTTCAGAAATGTACTTTTCAATCTTGTTGGGTTTGCCTTCAGCATCTTCTTCGCTGGTAGTAGGAATGGTTTTGGTAATGAAAGTAAAGGTTTTAGAAACCTCAGTAGTAATTAGGAACTCATTTTCGGGATCAAACTTGAAGGTGATGGTGAAAGATTGTGAGTCTTCTTTATCCCAAACGATTTGAATGTCGGTGATACTGTCAAGAAGCTATTTCGTTAGACCACTACCACAGATAACAACTTGGTACTCACTTCATCATCTTCATATGAAATGAAATCACTCAAAGCATCACTACCTCGAATGACCAAAGCCCAAAACCGAGGAATAGAGTTGATGATAGAGCGACGTTTGACGTAAATAGGTTCAAGCTTCTGTTGACTGATTTTCTCTACAATTCATGTTAGTCCACATAAATGAGTGTCGCCCAGAAAGATGAAAGTGCATACGAATTTCACGGTCAATAACGGACTGTTCTTCAGAGATATCAGCAAGCTTGTTTAAGCTCTCTTGCCTAACAAAAATAGTTAGCAAAGTCCATATCAACGCGTTATAAACAGCACATACAGAGCAGCAGAATCAAATTCAGCTTTAAATTTGTTAGTCAAGTCATTCAGTTAAAATATAGGCTAACTTACGAGCAGAGTCGGACATTTTGTTTTGTGAAAAGAAGAACTCAATATTGAAAAATCTATGTAAAATATTTTTTCTATAAAAATGACTAAGCAGCACGACGTTTTCGCTTGATAATTTCGGGCAGCTTCAAAGGCGCCGACAACGTTGCAATCTTATAAGTAGCAGCCATTTGGCGGTTCAAGCCCAAGGCCTCTGCCTGTGTAGCAGATGCATTCTTAATCACACAACCAAGTTGTCTTAGAACCTCTTGTAATCTAGATGGTTTAAGACCCAACTGAGTCGATAATGGCAAGACCTCGAGAATATAATTGTCCAGTCTTAGGATCATTGCAAGCAAGTAACAGAGCAGTTTAGTTTCGTGAGGTGTGTCGATGGTGAATCCACGTTCTTTGGATTTACCAAACTCACTGCCACCTCTGACAGCGACGAATCGGTCTAAAAGACCATTTACAATCATATCAGGTGGGTTAAGCAAGATCTTGCTCAATGCTGATTTGTTGTTGCAAGACTTGCGGTTGATGAAGAAAGTCATGAGCACTGAAGTGTAGTAAACCAATTGCATACGCTCAATATGTTTAGAAGCGTCATTCAAACCAATCAATCTGGCAGCTACAAAGTCTGTAGAACCACCAGGGACCATTTCTTTCCGAGCTTCAGCGTTCTTCTCACGTAGAATAGATTCAACACGAATCATATTCCATTCACGCTTAGGAACAATTCCAAACAATGGGTAAATGTCTTGTCGGTCTTCAGCCTCCAAGTTATGTGCGGGAATAGGTCTATCCCTGGCCAAACTAGCCATGACTTCGTCTTGAGTAGGCAAGTTGGCAGTTGATGTTGAAACGGAGTCGAGCAATTCAGTTTGGATATCATTCAACAACGTAGCGTCAATCCTGTTAACAGCCAATTCAGTAATGGCGCGCTTCGCTTTTCTAGTACCAAAGGTCTGACCAAGAGTGTTTCGTTGCTCCGTACGAGCCAAGTCTCTACTTTTAATCGATGGTTGTTTAATGTACTTTTTAGCTGTCACTGCGCTCTTCATTTCAATATAATGGGCGGCAGGGTATAACTCAACGGATCCATTGTCGGCATCGTACAAGGCGACAACGTACTGGTTCTGGTCTTTTTCACTAGTTCCTTCGTATTCAATACCACTGTTTTCTCCATAGACAAGCATTTCTTTACCTGTTTTACCGTGTGATTTGGTTTCATAAACTTGGAACTCAGTGTCTTCGGGGACCTCGACCGCGCCAAAAGATCCAACTGCGACTTGTGAAGAAGGAGCATGGATTTTGGTAATTCGCACTGAAGAAGGTGTTGAACTCTTCTTTTTGCTGCTGCTGCTCTTGCTGACAGAGCTTCGGCGTCTCTTCTTGCTTTCCTTTTCACCCATCTTGGTCTGTCGATTTGTGAAAAAAAAAAAAGAATACTCCCAAGATTCCATTTTGACATGAAAAATTTCACTTTTTCGTTACCCGGATGTAAGCACGGCAATTTATTTCAAATTTTTCTTTCTTCTCTCTAACCATGAATCACTACGAGGTCCTAGGTATTCAAAGGTCAGAACTGAAGCTCTACGCTCTAGTCTCTGTACTTGAAATTAAACAAGGCTATCATGCTTCTCTTCTAGAACACCATCCTGACAAACACTATCTTTCGACACCCAGCACTCAAATTCCAATCCCTACTATCAAATCAGCATATGCTGTTTTAACTGATCCAAATCAACGCGCCGACTATGACCGCAAACTCATCACAGGCGGGATTGCTACTAACGTGCCACCTAGAAGTACAGGCTGTGTAGTGGATCTAAGTGAAATGGATTTACACGAAACCGATCCAGACAATTTCAAATGGACGCGTGAATGCCGGTGTGGCGAATCTGAAGGTTATGCATTGACGGAACGTGATTTAGAATTAAACGGTTCGAATGCTAGTTCTATTGTGGTTCAGTGTTTAGGTTGCAGTCTCTGGATTGAAGTTCAATATGATATCGAAGAGTAATCAACCAATATGATCTAGGATTTTCATCTTGTCTTCAAGAATCACGGAAAGACGTCTTGCGTCTACTAGGTCACGCGCACTCTTTTCTAAGAGCTTTTTAGCGGTTGTTAGGCATGCGCCAGGCCTTGGAGGAGTCCTTAAATCTTTCATCAAAGTAAAGACTTGTTTTGCAATGTGTTGCATCTGGTAATTCAAGATTTCTCTGTCCTGTTTGAATTTTTTTTCAAGAACTTCTTCATCGCTATCTTGAAACTTTTTGGCATATTTCCAGGCATGTCTAATGTACGGGTTTCTGTGGTCGAAATTAGCAGTAATAAATGCGGACAAAGTCTTGTTGTTGATGTAATCTGCGTTAAAAGTTGCATAGAAAACTTCGTCGTCAAAAGCCTTGAGATAATAGAGAGGGATTGGGTTTCCAAAGCTGCTTAGTATGGTTTTGGCATTTTCCTCTGAGATGCTACCTTCCAAAGTTCTTTTCACTGCATCTTTAATATTGGCCTTTAGGTAAACCTGTTTTGTAGATGTATTGTACGCTTTCAATAGAGTCATTAACGCAATATTTGTCGATTCTGGCTTTTCATTTTGCCATTTGAAAAGAAGAACGTTCATTTCATATTGCAGACTTTGAGCAAGCTTGGATCCCAGCGGATTCATATAATGAGAAGTTTTCTCTGGAAGAAAAAAAGATGTAATACCATAACAATTGCACAAATTATAAAGCTGTAACCAGTTTTGAATATGACTAGAGATTACAGCCACTCTTTTCTCCATATTTATTGTAGCAAGATGAAGTTCAAAGACTGCAGTTGCAATCGTCTCAGAGATTGGCTGGTCCATGTGCAAAGCGCCCATTAGCTCCTTCTTCACTCTTTCTTGCTCCATTTCAAAAACCCCATTCATGAAATACTGTGTTTTCACCCGTTCTCCAAGAGCATTCACCCATTCTGAAATTATAGGTAATTTCAATAATTCATGTGAATCGTCTAATAACTTGATCTCTTGGTTATAGTAGCAGGATATAACATGTTCACACCGGATATCGCGTCTCTTCGTTATGGGTACTCTTGCAAACGCAATCTCTGAATAAATAAAAATCTGATGCGGTTCAATGTTGAAGTCAATTTGGTACTTTTTAAACCTAGTAAACCATGACTTGATTACCTGTGGAAATATTTCATCTGAAAAATACTCTTCTTCTTCCAAAATCACAAACTCGCGTAGCGACTCTCTGGTGCTTTGAAGGGCACAAAAGTATTTCATTGGAATATTTAAAGCAGGCAAATATCCAAGATCGTCCAAGAATTCTTTCAGCGAATCCATCTCTTGCTCAATACTTGGTTCACCTTTACCTTGTATACCGATACTGAAAAATTGCAGCATCAGCTCTCGCAATCCTTGGTGAACAAACAATTGAGTTACAAACTTATCCACATTGGTTTTCAAAATATAATTGTTGGAAACTCCCATCCACCTTATGAACCTTTCTGTTTGATTTGAAATGTCAAAAGTAAAAGAGCAAAGAATCGAGTTTGGCTCAAATGCTCCTCCATTATCCAGAAAAAAGTTAATGACCCCCGCAATGGAATTGGAAATAATACCTGAATCTGGGTCTATAATAATCTTGTCTTGTCTTGAGTACCGCTTGTAACTATGCTGCCCAAATGCATCTGCTATCAAGGCTCGGATTTCTCTCCAGGTGCATTTAGAAATGTCAGGTGAAGCTTGACTCTCCTGACTGAGTTGAGAATCTGAACTGAGTTGAGCAATCATTTCAGTAAAAGCAAGAATGGTGGTATTAACTTGATTGTGAAAATTTTGAGAAATCCCTTTACCACAAAAGCTCTGAGTATTGCAAATAATAAGTAGTGTTTCCTGGAAACTCTCTGATTTAAATACTAAGAGTGCTGAAATTGAGCTCAAATAGGCAAGTATTACAAAGTTTTTAAAAATTCATTTAAATTGAAAATAATTTAATTCAAGCTAATTTTACAGCAGGAAAAAAGATCAGCCAACATGCTCCAACACATTCAACCGCTCAGCTAATTGAAGCTTTCTAGTACTAACTGATATTTCACGCGCAATCATTTCAAGAACTTTTTTCGTAGTCAATAGGGATGCTCCATTTAAAGGCGCATTTGAAGCTCTAATCAAAGCTGATTCTTCATTTTGCGCCTGCAGCAACATTTGAATGCAATGTCGTTTCTCAATATCAAATCTTTTTTTTGTGTCTTCGTCATTACTTTCTTCTAACAGCTTTCCAAACTCCCATGTATCTTTAGTGAACGGGTTTCTTTTTTCAAAATTGACTCCGACATATGCCATCAAAGACTTTTCGGCAATGTATTCTGGGTTACACTCTGCTGAGCTCACTTGCTTACTAAAAGCCTTGAAATAATAAATGGGCATTGGCTTTCCAAATGTGTTGAGTATAGTTTGGGCAACATTGAAAGAAATAATACTTGTATCAACTTCCATCAACCGTTTTTTTATTGCTTCACCAAGAACCTCCTTTACAAAAAGTTTTTTGGTAACAGTCTGATATGCTTTTAGTAACGTCAAAAGCGAAATGTGTTTTCTTTGAGACTTTTCAGAGTGCCACTGGAAAAGAAGAATGTTCATTTGATACCGAATGGTTTTAGCAATACTAGACTCCAAAGGATTTATACAATGAGAAGATTGGTCAGGTATAAAAAATGGCGTAACACCCAAGTGAGTACAACAGTTATAAAGCTGTAACCAGTTTCGAATATAAGAAGATATTACAACTACTCTTTTCTGATTGACAAATTTCTCTTTTGTAAGTTCATGTAACTCTGTGATTGCTTTGACCGTCGTTTCCAAGGTTGTCCCGCCAAAGTTGATTCTCGTCGCAGTTAAAACTTGCAAGACTCTCTCTTGTTCTGCTCCAAAAATTTCATTCATAACGTATCTGGGTGGAAGTCGTTTTCCAAGAGCAGTCACCCATTCTGTGACCATTGGTATTTTCAATGTATTGGATCCATGAAGTGCATTGTCCAAAAACCTAATCTCTTGGTTATAATAGCATGCTATCAAATAGTCGCGCTCTGGTTTACTACTTGTAGATGGTATTCTCGCAAATGCAGTTTCTGAATAAACGAATATCTGGCTCGGTTTAATGTTGTGTCCAGTTTGATATGCCTGAAAACGATGAAACCATTCTCTAACCACATCTGTAAACAAATCAGTTGAAAAATACTCTTTTTCGTCCAGAATCTTGTATTGATGCAAAGACATTCTGGTCACTTGTAAGTTGGTCAACATGTCTCTTGGAATGGTCAAAGATGGTAGGTACGCAAACGCATCCAAGTAATCATTAAGCAAGTTTAATTCGCTTTCTAACCTTGGATCTCCGACACCTTGTTTACCAGCTTCAAAAGTTTTCAAAATAACATGTTTCAATCCTTGTCGAATAAGCAATTGAGTCACAAACTGATTCACATGAGTTTTCAAAATGAACCTATTAGAAGTTCCCATCCACAGTATGAACTTTTCAATTTCATCAAACATTCCTTTATTAAACGCGCAAAACGGCGAAAGTCCGTCAAATTGTCCGACATTTTCTAGAAAGAAATTGATGATCTTTGCAATTTCATTGGAAATTGATTCAAGTGCACTTGTCGAATCTTGAATAATTATTGGTCTTGAATATCGCTGACAAGCATGATCCTTGAGCGCACGGGCTAGAAGCTCTCCTAACTGTCTCCAGGTGTACTCAATGCTGCCTTGATTGCCTTCATATTGATGGTCAGAGTTCAAGTATTCCATTTTGGTTCATGGAAAATACAAAATGTGGAATCGAGGATTTTATAGATTGAATTAAAAATTATTAGCTATTCAGAGACATAATCAGTTAAGGAAGGTCCTAATAGTTGTGAAGAAATCTCCTATTTTGGCAAGTAAAGTTTCATGATTCATCAAATTCTATTAAATTTTATTGTCTTTATTTAGTAGGTTCTAGCAGTAGATTCTATTGTAGTTCAGTCAGTGAACCCTGAAATCAAATGTATTTTATTCTACTGCAATGTCTGTATTGATATTGCCGATTTCTTCTAAAATTTTCAATCGTTCTAATAGCCAAGTTTCATGATTTTTGGTAATCAATAAATCATTTTCAATAGACAGACCATTTTTAGTTTTCCTTTCTTCAATATTTAAAGAAGAACCCAATATTAGACTCAAGTTCAATGTCGAGATTTTGGACTGGGTTTGCTCCAACTTTTTAATACAGGACTTTTTCTGGTTTTCAAGACTTTTAATCAAATCCATATCATCAGATTCTTCAAACACTTTTCCAAATTCCCAGGTGTATTTAGTGAACGGATTTTTCACGTCGAAACCGCTTACCAAATAATGTCGTATATTTGGGGAATAAAAATACATTGGATCAAGCTTTCGCATTTTTACTTGTTTGTAAAATGTTTTGAAATGATAAAAAGGAGTTGCTGTTCCATAGCTGTTAAACACTTTGTTTGCAAATTCTGATGAAATTTCGGTTGTATCAAAGCCCGTGAGAAAGCGTTTTACCAAATCAGTGACAGCGGGATTCTGATACACATTAACTGACATTATGCGGTACGCTTTCATCACCAAGAGAAGCGAATAATTTGGCGATTGACATGGAAATTTGCAAAGCCATTGGAAAAGTTGAAGTAAAACGTTATCGCGAACAAGTCCAAAATTTCTGTTCAAAGGGTTAAACCAATGCGAAGTTCGTTCAGGTAGAAAAAACGCGGTAATTTCCAGTTTTTTGCAATAGTTATAAACCTGAAGCCAGTTTCGAACATGATTGGAAATCACAGCAATTCTCTTCATTCCTCCAAATATTTCCTCTGTAAGGTCATCCAATCTTATGATAGCCAAGACCGTTGGATCAAAAAGAGTCTCTTGAAAAAGTATCTTTTCACCCATCAACGCTGTTTTGACTCTTATATTTTCTTCTCCAAATACCCCGTTCATATAGTACTCTGATGGAAGTCGGTCTCCAGTTGGGGTCACCCATTCGGATACTATAGGCATTTTTAAAGTATTGGGTCCATGCAATAAAGGGTCCAGCACTCTCATTTCTTCATTATTGTAGCAAGCTATCAAATAGTCACGTTCTTCCATGGAGTAAGCAGGCTTGGACGGGATTCTCGCAAATGCTGTCTGACAGTTTATGAATATCTGATTTGGTAGAATTCTGCACTCAACTTGAAATATCCGAAACCGATAAAACCAGTCTTGAATTACCTCTGAAAAATTCTCATCAAAGAAATACTCTTCCTCGGTCTGGATCTTATATTCATACAATAGAGTTCGGTTTCTCTGTAAGCTTTTGAACAAATCTTTTGGAATGTCTAGAGCTGGTAGGTACCAAAACATATCTAATTCTCCTTTGAACATCTCCATTTCTTGCTCCAAACTTGGATCACCTTCACCTTGTACACCAATAGTGAAAAATTTTTCAATTAGACGCATCAAAGCATGTTCAATTAATAATTGGGTCACAAACTGGTCCACGCGAGTTTTCAAAATGTACTTGTTTGACCTTGCTAGCCAGTTTAGAAACCTTTCAATTTCGTCTTCTATCGGTTCGTTTATGCTGAAAACCGGCGAACTAGCATCGAATTCTCTCTCCAAGAACAAATTTACAATTTCAGCAATTTCATTTGATATAATGTCAACAAGCTGATCTGAAGGAACCAAAACAATCTTTTTTGATTTTGAATACAGCGAGCCAGCGTATCCCGAAAGTGACTGGCGTATAAGTTCTCCAATTTGATTCCAGGTATATTGAATGATATTAGAGCTTTCCATTTGAGCAAAATGTTGAAGCAGAAAATAGTTGAGGATGAGAAAGTAAAGACGAGTTTAAACCCAAAAGTTGAAAACCACAACAGCAGTCATGAGTTTGTTTTTACCTGTGAAATGTGGTATAATAAAACTAGTCGACATTCTTTTGAAAATACCTAGAATTGAGAGGTTTAAACTAGACTTGGGCAAATTCAAAACCGTCTCTTCTTTGTAGGGTTTGATCTCTTCTGAGACTCTTTAGGGGCGGGCAATGTATGTTTGAGCTTCAAGCCGGGTGCTCAGCTGGATAGCTCCATGAACACGTTTTAAGCCTTAGAAATATAAAACGTGAAAATTTAACAGATACTTTCTTTAATAGCCACTTCCGAAATATGTTGTTACTTGCTATCGTGAAAGCTGTTGCAAACTAGTCCAAGTTCAAGATGCTCACAAGTATCATCAACCACACATAAAGCGCTGTATTAGAGATTTCTACATTACTAGGTTTTGTGTAGGAGACTAAATATCTTTGTGATACCTACCATTCGTGAGTTTTTCCTTGATATTCGGTGGCTGATTCCTCACTTAAAAGAGGACTATCGGTATAGTTTTTGAATGAAACGATTATTGTGTACAGCAGGGTCTGTAATATCGACTCGGTCTGAAAAAGGAAATGATAAGACTGATGCAACTGCAGTTTATCTTGTAAGAATTAGAACTAGAAATATGGAGGAATGGTCTACTAAATATATCTTGTAAGGCTCGAAATTATCTGCAGAGAAGTAGGTAAAATGATATTCAACTTATTTTGACACCGTTGTAAGCGAAACCTACAGATATAGATATCAAAAGCCACCTTTCGAGGCCTAAATATTGCTAGATTTAATTCATAGTCCAAATTTAGCTACTACGCCTAGTCGCCGACTATTTATCCTGAATTCTGGCTCAAAGGCGCGACTCTCTCGTGCTACGGTTTCACTCATTTTTACTAATGAGACATTGCTACCAGATGAGGAGAAGCGAACATGAGGTTGCACTGTGCTTTCTGTTATACTTCCTTTGCTGGCCAACTGGTGACCTTGTCTGGTTACAAGAGGTTTTGAACATTTCATTTGTATTTCTCTCTCGCGGTTTCCCCCAACGGAAGGCTCGCCCCTCAACGGCAAAGCCGCAGGATCCGCTAAAGGTTTCTAGTAAACCAAGTTCCAGTTTAGCAATCAAAGAGCCAGTTTCATCTTCAAAGTCTTTACTCAGGTCAACAACACGGGAACATTTACTTATGGAATCTTTCCCGAGTCAACACGTGAGTATATAAAATGACTTTAAAGTTGCCAATTCCCGTAATCATTTTTAATCTGGGATTTCTGGAAACTTGAAAAAGGCAAGAAATTGCCTAATTTTAGTATGGCAAGTCTGTTGACCTGCTTATGGGGTGCCAGTATGAAAACGCTCTATTTGGGAGATATTGAGAGACTGTGTCACAAAAAAAATTTAAACAAAAAAAAAATATTATCGCATACACAGCAGAGAGCACTGAGTAGAACAAACCTCCATCGATACTCGGTGACAAGCCTCCCTTTAACAACAAAATGTTAAAAAATGTAAACAGAAAGTACAATCATGAGATTCTTATCTTTTCAAGAAAAAAATATAGAGAAAAAACCGAGTATAAAACTAGAAGGCATTGCTCTAATTTCCTACTACAATTTATTCACTTTTTTTATTATACAACTTTTAATCATGGCCCATTTACCTTTTTCATCTCGTCTTCCATATGTGGAAACCCCTTTAATCCCTTCTTTATATCTTTCAGAGCTCACTGGTGCTCAAGTTTACCTCAAACTCGAACTGGTTCAACCTTCTGGTTCTTTTAAATCTCGAGGCCTTGGAAATCTCGTACATCAAACTGTTACTGGAGCACCTCCAGGTAGTCTGTTTCATTTCTTCTCGCCGTCTGGTGGTAATGCCGGATGTGCTACTGCGTACGCAGCACGCCAGTACGGTCAATTGTGTACAGTATGTCTGCCAAAACGAACAAACAAAATCATGATTGACCGCATTGAGAAAACAGGTGCAAGAGTGATTATTCATGGAGAATATATTGCAGATTCCGACAGATATATTAAAGAAGTCCTAATCCCACAATGCCAGGAAACAGCGGTATATTGTCATCCTTATAATAACCAACTTGTTTGGGATGGTAACTCGACAATCGCAGATGAGCTCGTGAACCAATTCGCAGGTCCATCGGATTTAAATGATGACATTAGTGAAACCAGCTCTGCAAGTGATTTGTCTCTTTCTGCTACACCTGGAATTCTGTCAATGGCCGCACAGAAGAAACCCGATGCTGTCATCTGCGCAGTAGGTGGAGGTGGATTATACAATGGTCTCATGCAAGGCTTTGAAAAGCTAGGTTGGGGAGATGTTCCCATTGTAGCTGTTGAAACTGAAGGTTGTGCAGCTCTTTACAAATCAATTCAGGCTGGTGGTGAACAAGTCGAAATTAAGCGGCAAAAGACAATTGCAACTTCATTGTCTACCATCAATGTCACTAGAGAATCCATTGACTATGCCATGGCCAAGAACCGCACAACTCATTCCATGGTCGTGTCGGACGCTGAAGCTGCAAGGAGTTGCATTAATTTTGCAAGAGACCACAAGTTATTGATTGAAGCGGCTTGTGGAACTGCCTTGGCTCCATTATACAACGGTGATATCAGAAAAGTTCTTCCTCATTTGAACGAAAGCTCCAGCATCATTGTCATTGTATGCGGAGGAACGTCCGTGAACTGGGAGATTCTAGAGGGTTATTCCACAATGTATTCAATTCCTTTCAACTAGTTTTATTATTATTATTTAGACTTTAATTTGATGCATCCGATATGTCCAATATCCCTTCCGAATTGGAATATATGTTTGTAGTAACGCCAATGCTTTCTGTGCTTGACCAATTCGGTTTTGTTTTTCATAGACTGAAACCAGTGTTTCCAAGGCATGGGTTGATCGAAACACAGCTTCGGCCGTCATTTCATCGTCAATAGGTGCAAACTTCAAACACAGTTCTTCCAGTTGTTTTTGTCCTTCTGATTCCTTTTCTCCAGTATAGAACTTTTCGTAAAGCGCCACCAAGTAATTCCACGCAGACTCATTCTGCGGAGCTTCTGAAATGGCAAACTGGCAGTAGTGGATTTCCTTGATAATCAAGGCTTCGTCAAAGACCGCGCGTGATATAATGAAAAACCGATATGACCATGCTGAGTTGTTGTATACATCTTGACTCAAAAGCCATTCAATAAACGTAATCTCTTCATCAACCGTCATTGAAAACTCCTCTGGAGTATTCCTCACAATCCATTGTAAATGAGACCACGCGTGATAATTCTTTGCATCGTTGTTTAAAATCAGTTCAACCACATATCGTTCCATGGCATAATATAGATTCGTGAACACTGAATTGCCTGCTGGTCGAAGACACTGCCGGTAATGCCAGATTTGATAGTTTTTAGATGTGCTCTTGGTCGTCTCATTCAACCACTTGTAATCTTCAATAATTAACCCGTCCAGGTCTTTGTATGCTTCAGATACATCAAAATCTTCGTTGACTTCATGAAACACTGACGGAAGCCAATTCTCTCTTGGTACAGCTTCAGATGGAACGGCCCTCAGTGTCTCAAGTCGATAATGCCATATCGTGTAATGAGCAGGATTCAGCTGGATGATAGCTTCTGATAAGGCCAAAACACGGGGGCTCAGTTCGCCCTTAGCCATCACTGCGCGGAGCAGAGACGTGGCCTTGGTGTATTCTGCAGGGTACATGATTTGTACCAAGGGGTTCTCGCCGTCATCCTGAGCAATTGGAGTAACGTCAGTCCAGTCAAAAGTCTCGTACATTGTTGGTGATTTCCAAGGAAGAAAAGAAGAGCCATTTATTTCATTTTGGTCTTACCCGGAAATTTCATTCTGGGAAAGTCGTACGGCTATGTCAACCCTAACCTCGTTGGGAGAACGATCTTTTCAATTATTTAAAAAATTTCTTGAACAAATTTTTTCTTCCTTTGGAGCTCGGATATTCGTCTATCGCGAAGAGTCACCCCCTCTATAATTCTCTATACCCCAAAAATGACCAAGCCTGTTGAAGTTTCTGCCGTGTTTGACACCATCCTGGTGCTTGATTTTGGCTCCCAGTACAGTCATCTTATCACTCGTCGTCTTCGTGAGTTCAACGTCTACGCTGAGATGCTTCCTTGCACTCAGAAGATCTCTGAGCTCACCTGGAAGCCCAAGGGAATCATTCTTTCTGGTGGTCCTTACTCTGTCTACGACAAGGACGCTCCTCACGTTGATTTGGACGTTTTCAAGCTTAACGTTCCTATCCTCGGAATCTGCTATGGTATGCAAGAACTTGCTTGGATTAACGGAAAGGGCGTGACTGCTGGTATTCACCGTGAATACGGACACGCCACTATTCAGGTTGAAGATGCTGAGAATGCCCTGTTTAAGGGTATTGATAACTTTGAGGTCTGGATGTCCCACGGTGACAAGCTGGATGCTCTGCCTACCGGTTACAAGATTGTTGCTCACACCCCTAACTCTCCCTTCGCTGCTGTCGCCCACGAGACTGATCCTATCTGGGGTATCCAGTTCCACCCTGAGGTCACACATACTCAAAAGGGTAAAGTTCTACTCAAGAACTTTGCTGTTGACATTTGCAAGGCCGAGCAGAGCTGGTCTATGAAAAACTTCATTGGCACTGAGATTGAGCG
>JAKTYJ010000167.1:0-15045 GCA_030674515.1 Geotrichum armillariae | reverse complement strand
AAAATCCAATCAAGACATGATTGAGGTTCAATAATCTATAAAGTTTTGTATTCAATGTGGAATATAAACATGTCAAATAGGTTATTCTCAAAAAGATCTCAAAAGCGTTCTACTGTATTAAAAATGGCATTTCTAAAATTATATATATACAAAATTGTTTCAGTGTATTCTTAATATTACACAGACGACTGCTTGGCAGCTTTGTGTAGTTGTGTCCTTGCAGTGTTGACCCAGTTAATGAAATCAAAGAACAAAGCTGGTTGAGTCTTGCTATTAGAACGCACCAACCAATCGCTTAGAGATTGGGTATAGATGGCCACCACATGGTCTGCATGAGACATGTCGTTGGTAAGCAATACCTTGGACAAGAAAACACTTGCTTGGTTGCAAGCCAAAGACAGCTGGGGACGGTTGCTCTTGCGGGCCATTGTATGGATTGAAACTAACCAGGAGATCAAATCGTTAGCAGTGATAGGAGCGTTTGGTGAAGGAGAATTCTCAGTTTCAGAGCCCTCATCGTCTTCACGCTTTTCCTCTTCTTCACTAGATGCAATAACAGGCATAGTCTTGATCTTGCAAAGCTTGTTCTTCAGTAAAAGATGAACACGATCAGACAGTGGTTTATCATTAGATGTCTTGATAATGTTGATCAACGGAATAACGGCAGTAAGAACAAGCGGCGACTCAGGTTGTGCCTTGAAGTAGATTTCTAATAAATCAATGACACGAGCCTTGAAATGAACCATGTTGGTTTTAGCATCCTTGCTTCGTTTGCGTACTGCGCTGGTTCCATGTTCGTTAAGAGCCTTCTGACGTTCTTTGAAAATGTTGGCAAGTTGCTCATCTAGCGCCATCATCTGCTCGTCGTCCATAGACTCTTCATCATCGTCCTGGATTTCTTCATTATCGTCATCGTCCTCCATTTCGACATCTTCACCCTCGCCGTTAATACCAAGGGCCTTTGCTAAAGCCTTGTTGGCATTGCGCTCAGCCTCCTCTACTTTGTCACTGCTCTCAAGTTCATCTTCATTAGAGCTATCACTATCGTTGGATTCGTCATCCTCTTCCTCTTCCTCTTCCTCATCATCAGCATCCTCGTCTTCTTCCTCATCGCTTTCAAACATTTCGCCCTGTCCTTCCTTAGACTCTTTGGTGCCCAAAACCTAAATAGTTAGAATCAAGTTAACGAAATGAACATAAAACTCACATCATATAAGAGCATCAAACTCTCTCTGCTGATACGGGAAGAAAAAGTTTCCCAAACAGTTTCTGAAATCTTACGCAGAAGCATAGATTGTCTTGACATGAAGGACAAAAGGATTTCAGTCAAAATTTGACTAGCATCAATCTCATCATGCTCGTCTCCGCTTTCTTCCATCTTGGATTTGCCAACGATAGTGTTGTAACAGATCTGAAGTTCTTCAAGTACAGAAGCTGCTTCAGAATCAGTGGAGTAAACCTGCAGAAGGACCAAAGAAAACAAAAGTTCAAAGGCTTCAAGTTGAGAATTGTCAACATGAGGAGAAGAAAGTCGCTTCTTTCTGACCTTTTCAAGAGTCTTGACTGCTTTATCCTTGGCTTTTAACAGTTCACCTTCGAATGGAGTACGTAAACTGTATTCCTTGTCATTCTGTTCAAACTTAAGAATGGTATTAATAGCATGGAAAGCCCAGGAAGTGTTGTCGGCTCTTTTAATTCCAACAGTTGCAGTGATGGTGGAAATCAAACGTTGTTGACACTGCTCGACGGTCTTTTCAGTAAATGGAGGAGTTACACCCGCAACAGGAGCAACAGCGGGGGAATCGTCATCGTGCTTCCGCTTCTTCTTTTCTTTCTTGGAAGCCTTTTCAGCCTTCCTACTGATTGTGAAGTAACCTTCTCTAATCAGAACCTCCAGGATTCCATCAATCCATTCTGTCAGTTTGGCTTCATTGTTACAGTGACTTCGAACCAGTTGCAAGAGGTTATCCAAAGCCCATTGTCTGCGGCCTTCATATGCTTTCTGCTCAGTCTCGTCAGGATTAGTGAGTACTGATAGCAAAATATCGACAATTTGAGGGACCTGCTCAATTTGGACACAGGTAAACAACTTTTGTGTGGTTTTTGTTCGGGTGAGCTGATCAAAACTGGTAGAACCCTGTTTAGAAGTCAAAAGAGCGGCGAGGAAAGTAGGAACAAGATCAGGTCGTGCAGCACCAACGTCAGTGATTATTGTAGCAGTCTTTTGAGCAACTCTGTGGAGGTATCTATCCTTTTGAGCCAATTGGTTGACAAGAGTTCTCAAAAAGTTGGGGCAGAACAAAATCTTAGCATCTTCAGGTTTAGTGAGTACTTGAAGGAAGAGGGAAAAGACCTCAAAGCCCCAGAACTTGCGTTCGTTGGAAGAAGTGTTGGAGAAAAAGCTTTCATCAATAACAGCTTTCCAAAACTCGTCCAGCTTGGCGTATGTAACTCCTTCGACGCTTGAAGATTTCGATTTCTTTGACTTGTGCTTTTTCGACTTGGGCTCTTCTGCAGCTTGAGAGCCATTAAAAAATAAGGCAAGCTTGGCCCATACAAAATGCAGTTTAGGTTTCCAGTTTCCTTTTTGCTTATTATCTTCGTCATTCTTTCCTTTACCCTTCTTTTTGATGGATTCGGATTTTTGCGGCGTTTCTTCCGGGTTGTCGTCGGCAGGAGGGCTCTGGGTGGTATCAATCTCTCTCAATGCCTTAGCCAACATGACAGTATTTCCCTTAGCAAGGGGATCACCATTTTTCCATCCATTCTCAAATACACCAAACTCATGACGCTTGTCAGTTGGAATCGAAAGGTAAAGAGCGACACCCTCTGAAGTAGTAGTAAAATTAAGTTTGTTGACGGCTTCAAGTACGAATTCAATGGCCTTGTCAGCGTCGACGCTGGTTTCAGGAAGCTTTTCAATAAGCAGACAGAGAGAAAAGAAACAAGACTCTCTGAGCCAAGCCTTACTATTAGCCAACTCTAGAGTCAAATTCACAACACTCTCAAAGTCTTCCATTGTAGTTGAATCCTGAGTGATGAGTTGAGAGTTTGCGAGCGACTGGATACCAAACAGGCGGCCAAAGTTGAGGGCGCGCTCTTCATGTCCTTTGACTTTTCCAGTAATTTTTGTATGTTCCGTTAAAGCGTCGATATACTTTGCAATTGTAATTTTCTCAACACGTACATTCAAAAGCTCTGTCAAGGCCATTGAAAATCCGATTCTACTAGACCCACGTGGACTGGCCAGACCTTTTACCAGTCTATTGAACGAGTAGTCCCAATCAGCCTCAGATTCGGTCTTAATCAGAGTATCCAGAAGTCCCACAGCTGCCTCGACACGGTCATTCTCATTATCTGAGGCAAGCTTCCAGAAAAAGTCCAAAATCTGTTTATTCATGGTGCAAAATGCTGAGGTTTAGTACAAAAGTTGGAAATTCGTCGTGAGAACAGCCGTTCCGTGAAAAAAAAATTTGATTTCATCTCCGTAGATTTTAGACTGTATGAGGATATTTGGGAACTAAGATGTGGGCTAGGGCCAAGATCTGACAGCCAATCATAGCCACCTCTGTTAGGCCTGGATTTTGGGATTGTTTTAATTTTTCCAACCGCCAAAAAAAACCACTTTCAACTCGTTTTCACATCCCCCCCAAAGAAAGTCTCATCAATACAAATCAAAATGTCTGCTTCCTGGAAGAACGCTGGTATCACGTATGTAACTGTTACTATTGCTGTTGTTGTTCTTTTTGTCTTTTTGTAGGGGTAATTGCTAACATTCTGACTGATTTCTAGCTTTAACAAGTACCTGGCCATTGCTGCCCGTACCACTCGCAAGGCCTTGAAGGAGGATAAGCGTATCGTTGCTGAGCGTCGTAAGATCCCATGGATATAACCCTAGCTACATGTTAATAGGCGAATGGAATAACAATCGTACAACTCACCATCGAGGTTCGGGCATTTGATCATATACTTGTCGCAAAGCAGGAGCCATTTTGTTTGTAAGAGTTCCAGCAACAATCATGATGTCGGACTGACGAGGAGAAGCTCTGAAAATGATTCCGAGACGATCTTGATCATATCTCGGGGCTGATACGTGCATCATCTCTACGGCACAACAAGCCAAACCAAAAGTGACAGGCCAGAAACTTCCTTGGCGAGCCCAATTTGCAATGCCGTCGAGAGAAGTTAAAGCATAATCGATAGCGCTGTTGGGCTTTTGTTCCGAAGGTAGAGGGTAGTCGGTAGGCATAGGGGCCTTCTTAACGGCGACTGATGACGAGGCATATCGAATAGATGCTGGTGTGAAAGCCATGGCCCGAGGAACCAAGCGAGGAGCTTGAGCAAGAATGCGGTTCAAACTCATTATAGTATATAGTGAAGTAATGCTGATGGAGGTGGTACTTTTGCTAGGGAACGACACAAAAAAATTCAAGATCTCTCTGTTGGCTCTCTGTGGAGGAGGGTTGTCTTTGGTCCCAGCCAAAAAATGATAAATTACATGACTACTATTGGCCAGTTTACACTACCCTAAACCTTTACATATTAATATCTTTTTAGGGCTTTTTCTTCAATTTACCCTGTCTGATTAAAAAGTATAAAATAAAAATATCTCCCGCCTTATTCCTTCTTTTCCTTCTTCAACTCATCAGTAGGTATATACTTAACATATATACTTTATATAAACGAGGCTTTTAGCAAAGAGATTTATGAGTCTTGCAGACTTGTATTTTTCGCTTTAGTTGAGGGTTATCCGTTTTAATTTATTAAAACCATGGGTTTTCTTCCGTTCCCTGCCTCTCTGATTGAAATTTCGTTCTGCTTTTGATATGACTGTCTTTTAATGTAATTTACATTTTAATAGAAGGGGTCTGGGTGATATGACGAGACATTCTCTATATTTATTTAATGCAAAATTATTTTTATCTGAAATTCTCTACAAAGTAAGTCCATTGTATTTACTAGTGCTTTGCTATAGAAATTGTTCAGTTTGTAGACTTATACAAATTGCTATGTAAACTACAATATTTCAATCTAAATTGACCTAAGAACTTCAGCAACTAATACTGTAATATAAATAAATTTGGTCTCAGAATTCAACGCTCTTTTGATGAACTGGATTTGTAGGATGATTCTAGGCGTATTCAAGATTTGTCTACTTTAATGTTGAAATTTTTTGACTCAAAATTACCCTCCATCAAAGAATTTTAGAGCCAGTTTACTCAAGGCCAACCCACAAGCCAAAGCTTTCACTTGGAGCCAGAAATGTCGTTATCGTCGATTAATAAAGGAGATATTCAGCTCCAGATCTCTTCATTCATACTGTTAGTGACTTTTTATTTATAACCTGAGCAGATCTCTAACTCTTATTTGATTTAAAGCCAGCTTAAACGACAGGAACTATCTGGATCTCACGATGTCGCATTAGCTACAGCTCATTTACTACTACGATTTATATCTGCTTCGAAATGGAATCATCTTGACCAATTAATTCTAGATGTGCGAAGTCTAGGAAAGAAACTAGAGGATTCCCAACCTCGAGGTATGTCTCAAGGGCGATTTGCTTATAATCACAGCTAACGTTGAATCCGTAGAGTTTGTGTGTGGAAATATTGTTCGAAGAGTACTTGGAATCATTCGAGAATCCGCCCAAGGAGATAATGACAAGGCCTCTTTTTCGGCTAATTCAATGTTTGAACTGTTATCAGACAAGCCAGCCCAGTCGAACATCCAAGATTCCAATACTTCCAAAACTAGGGTTTCCAAAGATGCAAAAGCAGATATCATTGAAGGTATTCAAGAACTAATTGATGAAATTTCAAATATCGAAGAAACAGTTTCTGGTCTCAGTGTCGACATGATTCATGAAAAGTAAGCATAGATCCATCCAAGTTATCTAGCTATTGTTTTTAACTAACACCTCTCTAGTGAAGTTATTCTTACTGCAACCCCCGATTCGATGACAGTGTTGAAATTCCTTTTGCGTGCCAGTCTAAAACGAAAATTCGTTGTTCTCATCACTGAGTCTTTTCCCAATACTACATCTCACTCACACTCATTTTCAAAACGCTTAGCCAAAGCTGGGATTGAATCTGTCATCATTCCAGATACTAATGTTTATGCCGTTATGAGCCGTGTAGGAAAAGTCATTATTGGAGTCAGAACTGTTTTGAACAATGGAAGCTGTGTTTCGTCTGCTGGCGTCGCTTCTGTGTGTGAATGCGCTCAACAGTATCGCACACCTGTCTTAGCTGTTACTGGTTTGTACAAGCTGTCCCCAAGATACCCTTTCGACATTGAAAGCTTAATAGAAGTCGGCGACACAGGAAAAGTTTCGAATTTCACTGACTGCGTTACCGTTGATGCTGTGGAAGTGATCAATCCTCTATATGATTACATTCCTCCAAACCATATTGACATTTGTGTCACAAACTTGTATGTGATTATTACAGGGCATTGCTTTTTCTATGCTGTTACTAACTTTTATTTCAATTTAGGGGAGGGTTTTCGCCCAGTTTTGTGTATCGCTTGGTTCTGGACTACTATAGCCCTCTGGATGTTGATTTACAATCCACCGAAGCCTAGACTCATGATCATTTATTCTTTTTTCTAGAATCTTTACTAAATGAAATATTTCGATTTTTTTTAAACTCGCACTAATTTGCGCAACTTTTCTTGGAAATGTTATCTCATTTATCTTTCATATATCCCGCACCTTTAGTGAGGAGACCCTGTAAACTTGGATAATGTACTTGCGTCCCAAAGTAGTTCTTTTGTAGACATTCCGACATTGTGAGGCTTAAAACACTATTAACATTATCCGAGTTTCCATAGTTACCCTATTATTACCATCTCTTTTAGAGCGGTCGCCGCAGTTGAACCTTCAGACTTCCATCTGTTCCGAATTCATTCTCAAATATAAATATTTTTAAGAATCTTGGAAGATAATTTCTCTCCATCATTATTTAAGACTCAATCTCAAGACTTGATTTCAAATTCACAATGAAAATTGCATCGCAAAGCGAAATCCATGATTACTCTTCGGCAATTACTGCTGGAGGTTTAAAAGGCGCTGGGGTTGGGTTTGGAGTCTCTAGCGGGCTCACTTACTGGTTGAGAAGTCGCCCGTTTTTCAGATCTATGACTCCTACTTTCAAGACCTTTTTCTTTCTTGCACCCATCTTGGTTTGTGGTGTGACTGCCACGGAGTGGGCTTCTCTCAAATTTGATATGGAGCATTATGATTTTGGTGACGCCGATAAGAAGAAAATTGAAGAAAGGCAGAGAATAAATGCGTTACCAATTCTCGAACGTTGGAAAGTACAAGCTGCTGAAAACAAGTACAAGATTATATTTGGAGCATGGGGTGCTTCTTTAGGAGCTTCTTTCTGGTGGATTAACAGAGACAAGTTTATGACTAGATCTCAGAAGATTGTTCAAGCTAGAATGTACGCACAGGCATTGACTATCGTCATTCTTCTGGGGTCGATGTTGATGAGTGTAAACAACACGAACGGTCCTCAAAAGGAAGAAGGAGAAGGAAAATATTCGTGGCGAGCTATTGTTGCTGAGGAAGAGCTTCGAGAAAAAGCTGCCGGTCTTCCATTGCGATTAAAACAAAAGTCCAAGGATGATGAGTAGATGGTGACTTAGATTACCTTAATTTTTATTTCTATTTATCCAATTTTACTATTTTATCTAATATCTAATCATGGTATAAAAATTCCTTTAAATCACCAAGTTGAGCTAGTTTTGATTCCAACCTACTATTCCAAAGATTGCAGAACTTCGGCGACAAAGTCATGAGTATGGATTCAGACGTTTCAAATATGTCACCAGTTGTAACTGGTTTTCTCGTAGAGGTTTCGGGGTATGTAATGCTAATTATCTAGTCAATAAATGTTAGAAAAATAAAGAAAATTCAGCTCTTTTGAATACAAACCTGCCATCCTTGTACGCCCAGTTGGACGCTGATATTGACTTTCTCGAGTGTTGTCAAACTCATTGTCTTCTGAGCTTCAAGATCATTGGAAATAGATGTACTCTCAAGAAAGTCAGAGTACTCCCTTTCGACAGCTTGATACTCGTTTAATAATGTCGAATTGTTGATATTGGCATATGTTTTACTTGTTAGGCGTAAGTCAAGACTTGAAGTCAAGACTTGAAGTCGAATCGAAACGACTATTACATAATTCAACTTTTTAGATTACATAATTCAAAATATATGGAATTTTTTACTCTTCCAAAAACCTCGCAAATCACATCACAAAGATTTTTCAACTGTTTCACCACAGACCTACAAGTTGTGAAAATATCATACAGACATGTTTAGATCACTGGCCAAAACATGCACTTTTGCTAGCTCTTTTCAGGGTTACAGACACATCATTTCGCAAAGATTTTTTCAACTCCCTGTGAAACGAGGTAGGTTGGCTGGAGGGACATTTCACATTGCACTTTAAACTAATCCAGGATTTAGAAAACGTTGTGAGTGTCTATGAAGCTACCCCTAGACTTATCAAGAAACACGAGACTCCATTAGCGCTTGTTGAAAAGCAACAACTCTCCAACCTTGATCCTGAAGGATGGCGCAGAGAGCTGGTTGACAGGAAGTCTGAGAAGTGCTTGCTACCAGGTGATATTGTTCGTGTCATCAAAACTGACCGAACCCATTTTAGTGGAATGGTTATTGCCATTAAGCGCAATGGCTTGAGTACCAACCTGGTTCTCAGAAACAAAATCACTGGTCTAGGTGTTGAGACCAGATATCAACTTTACAGTCCCACTATTGAGAAAATCGAGCTAATGAGACGGCCAAATAAGATGAAGAGAAGAGCGAAGCTCTACTACGTGCGAGGCTCTGCCAAGCATGATGTTGGTGATCTTGAAACAGAAATCAAGAGTAAGCAAAAATCGAAATAAATCAAGGATTTGATCGTTTGTATATATATAAGTTAAATCACAGTTCCAAATAAGCATCATCCCCTGGTGTCTGGAGTCTTCTAGGTTGCTCCACAACTCGATCCGTAGATAATGTACTAGTTTTATTGTATGCCGGCGCGATAAACTTTTTATCAATCGTCTTGCTTGAACTCGAACTCTTCAAATTAGATGAACTTTGTACTGCTTTCCGTATATTAGCCGGCTCTTCATCAGACTCAGGCTCGTCATAATCATAGTCATTGTTGGTATTCAAAACCACCTTGTTTCCCTTCAGATCGATTGAAACCACATTACTGCCTCTACCTTGTAATCTGTCATTCTTTTTCTTCTGTTGCTTCAACATCCTTTGCTGTCTTTTAAGCTGCTCTGCCTGTTCGGTTGCTGTTGCCCATTTGTTATGCCCAGAGCCTGGTAAGGCAAAATCGCTGGCCTGATCAATGATATTGGTTCGTATAGCACTGGTGTCTTGATATTCCAAAAGTCGACTAAGTGTACTATTAGCTTTGTCAAGGGCAGCGGAAGAATCGCCTGTACCAGGATTTGATTTCGAAGTTTGTGTAACGAGTTTAGCCTGCTCTTCATGGAGAACCGTCATAATGGCTTCTAATACATCATTGGATAACAGTTTTTCATTACAGAATGTGCAAGTAGTGCTAGAATTCTTACAGCAAAGGATCTTGCCACAGTTCAAGCAATTTGGAGTCACTGTATTAAGAGGATGCTTTCTAGCAGCGCAGTTGCAAGCTTTGTTTGAATTTTGTCCGTCTTGAATCTCCAAAGATCGTAATGCTTCTTCAATGTCAGATAGTTCACTTATCTTCTTATTGTTGAGTTTCTTCTGTCCATTCTTCACAGGCTTGGTAGGCTTGTCCTTAACAGCGAGCCGGAAACTAGTGAATCGATCATTTACCATTGTTCAATATGAGTTTTAGAGGATGAAGTTCAATATTAGAAATTGGGGGCCAATTTGGAAAATATACTTCTCCCAGCTCACATGAATCATGGTGACGCAGATATTGTCATGAAGAAAAATGGTGCAGCCGCATTTGTTTTAAAAAACATCACATCATAAACTATTTTCAGTCTTTGCCATAGAGCATAGAACTACCTTGGACCGGATTCTTATTCAACAATGTCTTTTATTCATTTTCTCTTACTTATCTTACTAGGACTACTCACGATTGTCCATTCCTGCGGTGTTGGGTACAGCATATCAAACTGAATTTAATAATACTTAGCAATATACTAATGCCTATCTAGAGTACATGAGCTTATCCTGGCACGAAGTTTACATTTCTTTCCGAAAGATATTCAGGGATTTGAATCACATATGCGAGCTGGTGCTTTCTTCCCTGACGCTTTCTATTCTTGCTTCAACAGCTCTGAAGTAGCCGAAGCAGCGCATTGGCCTCCGTTCCTTGCTGCTGCTGTATCATACTGGAAAGACAAATATGAAACTAATCCCAATCTTGACGAAAGTTCAATGTACAATCGCCTAGCTTTGAAGGCCTTTCTGTTTGGTGCTTTTACTCATCAGGTAGCTGATGTGAGTTGGCACTCACTAGGAATGCAACAAGGATTACTCTCTATGCTTGCTGCTAACGAGTTTGACGGGAATGTCAGCTTGGCTCATGGGTATTAGTTTTTGTTATCCACATAATATTACCTCACTTACATTTTTTGCACTAGAATGTTAGATCCCGGCGGTGACATGATTATGATGCATAAATATGGATCTTTCAAATGGTTCCGGGTGAGCAACGCCAGATAAATTTTTGTGATTGCAGTCATTAACTTCTTTTCGGGTCAATTTAGATGCCATGGATAACTCCATACAAAGATTTAATTGATATCTTTCAGTCAATTAACTACAATATAACTGAAACTGGTTTGAGATATTGCATGGCACGAGGGAAAACTGCTATAAATTTGGAAAGAGTTGACATTTTACCTCGATTGATTTTGAAGAATGCTAACTATTTTACATCAGAAAGTTAACAATGTCGGAGGTGCGGTATACCAAACTAAATCACCATTAATGCTTTCCAGCCTGGAAGGTTATTTCTTAGGTGGTATAACTGGAATAATTGAGGAAATTCGTCGGTGTGAATTTTTTTTCAATAAATGGTTTCACGAACCAATACCGAATGATCCTTGGAAACTATGTACACCATTTAGAGTGAAGCATTATAACGTCAGAGGAGAACAGGCCAACAAGGCAGACTTGACAACTTTCAATCTTTTACCTGATCTTTTGAATCGTGGAGTTGAAACCACTAAACATAGTAAGAAGCATATTTCAGTTTCTTCTCCTAATCCTCAATCATTGTTTGGAAATTCTCTCAGTATTGGAAAATTTTTTGGACAGAATCATGGGACTATTATTGCCGTTTCATCTCCGTTCGAGTCCACATTACAAAACTCCATATTGCAAAGTGATACTGGCGCTATTTACCTGTTCAAGCTAGAAGATTTAACATTACAGCTTCGAGGTAAAGCTGAAAAATTACTTTCTAAAAAGATTGATATAGTGAAAGCTACCAAGCTTCAAGAGCCTTCCATGGATATCATATACCCTTTTGGATCACTTTTGATCAGCATGAAACTGTTAGGTGAAGACGTACTCGTTGTATCTCACCCGGGACTCTCTGTCATAAAAATTTATTACATGGGCCAACTTGTGTTTGACATATACTGGCCTGAAGCAACAACAGTTTATGGAAGTTCTGGATTGAAATTAATTGGGGAAACTATGACTAGTGGAGATATTGATGGAGATGGCATAGATGATCTTTTAATTGGAGCTCCAAAATGTGATGACTTAGGGTCACCTCAGCGGGGAAAGGTTTATATCATTAAAGGAACAACATTAGAAGCTACAATTGAATCCTCGTTGAAACTGAAACAGAGTCAGAAATACTGGCACTCGCCGCGCATACCAGCCGAAGACCTGATTTACCGCACTGTGATATGCCCTAAAACTCTCAAGAATGGGTATGAACAATTTGGATCTCAAGTTAGTATTGGCTCAACAGTGGAATCTAAAACAGGAATCATTTCAAGATATATCATTATTGGATCAGCAGGCCTTGGTGAAATCTACATTTATAACGGGAGCTGGGAGACGCCAATTAAGACAATAACCATGGAGAAACAAACTGGTGGAATATATGGAGATTCTCTGCTACTTGGAACGTCAGATGGGTGGATATTTATCGGGGCCAGTACTGAAAATTTGAGCGGTCACTGCATTCAATGTGGAAGAGTATATGCTGTTCAAGTATTGCTTGATAACAACGGACATTTTGACTTAGAGTTAAGATCAATAATTGAGCCGTTCCATTCTATACCTGGCGTCGCTTTTGAAAGATTTGGGTCTCAAGGAACTGTCACTAATAATAAGCTGTACGTTAGCTCAGCATACGCTGGAAGAGGGAAAGGTAAAATATGGGCTATTCGATTAAGTGCAATTACTCGGCATTCTGGTCTCAAGGCCAAACGGCCAAATACATTAAATGTCAATGGAACTCTTAAATTAGAGAATAATGTAGGTCATGTACGTCTGAGAGCTCTGATTAAAGGATCAAACAAGTATACTGACTTTGGGAAATCTGTCACGGTTTGTGACATATCTGGTGATTCGAAAAGCGAGTATATATTTGTCACTGAACCTCATTACGGATTAGAGAAACTTACAATGGGTTCAAATCAATATGTGGGAAATATTAATATGTACAAAGTAAAGAATAATTAAACTGTGTCGTTCTCTTTCTGCATTGGAGGAAGATAGTTCAAAATAAGAACATTTGAATTGATATCTCCCTCAGTACTTTGCTCGATAGCACCGGCTTCTTCACACAGGGTCCTACAAGTTTTAAGCAAAATCTTTCTCTTCTCCAAATCCAAGGATGTAGTTGCAGTTCGAGTCTGTCTTTTGACTGTTTTACCCAAAATAATTTGAATTGGATACCCTTTCTGAAACCACGAATGAATTGTTGATCTCTTTTGTAGCAATAAATCATTTGGACCAATGCTCCAACCAAGGATGACTGACTTAGTCTTGAGAGTACTAGATGCTGATTTCTTTTTGGAAAGTTTGGATTGCTCTACTTCAGAGGCTTCGCCAACATTTTCTCTGGGCTTTTTATTAAGTAAGGAAATCACCTTGCAATGGACAGTTGGGTCTGATGTACTGTCACCATCTTGGGAATTCTCCAGACGAACAACAACTAGCTTTTGATTTGACTTTATATTCGCGAGTGTCTGACGAAGTGATACGTTAGAACGAAAGCCCCCCTTACTATCAATTAAATTGATTAAACCAAAATTTGGGACTAGACGAGCAATATCTTCACCATCTAGCCGTTGTTTTGAGTTAGTTCCCTTATCATTTCGTCTTTGTGAGGCAGAACTTGGGGAAAGAAATTTTGAAAAAAAACGTGAAGGGGAAGAAAAGGGTTGAGTGGTGTTATTAAAAAGTATGTGAAACTTTGGTCTCATACTTGAGTGTAGGACAGGCCATACCTGTCTGAAAGAGCACAGTTTGAGCATATTGGCTTATGTTGTGTATTGTGCGTAGAAAATTGGGAAAAATATTTTGTAGTGATGGAAATTACTTGCAGAATCAAGAGGAAGAAATGGTTACTCAGACCAGAAAAAAAATAGGTATAAATCACATAAAGCTTGAAGAAAAGAAATAGCAGAATAAATATAGAAAAACACATATGGCTGACTTTGAAAGTCGTTGAGGGTCGTTTAAATTTGAAAATATTGATTGATGAAAAATTAACTAAAAATAATTTTATAGATAAAAATATGTAAGGTTAATAATACTTGTACATTAAAGCTTTAAAAATAATATTTTAAAGTTACTTAAATGTAATATTAAGTAAAAATAAAAATAGTGAAAGAAGATTAAAGATTTAAGATGAAAGTAAAAAGTAGAAAGAAAAAAGTGAAGTAAAGTAAAGTGACGTGAAGTGAAAAAAGAAGAAAAGAAATACAAAATGAGTATCCACTCAACAATTAAAAGATAGAGTTATTCATTGTTGCAGAGATACGTCGATTGAATCTATAATAAGTGGATAAACACAGGTGAACCAGAATAGATGCCAAATGGCTCGTAATTGTTGCTGCACATGCTTAACTGTTAAAGATTGATGTCGGAGTGAAGCCAGCACAATAGAATTACAAGGGTTCGCACCAAGGAGAATCCTTTTAAACAACATTGAAAGTTGGGCAATATAGATTTTGTATAACTAATTAGAATGACTACAGGGATTAGCTGTGTATTCATACCCAACAGATAAGATTATAAAAGGCAAAACAAATATTAATGAGGAAACAGTTGCAGGATAGAGTAAATGAGTGCCTTGTTGAGTAACCTGCGCCGCAATAAGCTAAGTGAAAATGTTTGGTAATGATATGGCTGTTGTTAAACTTATTTAATGTTGGAGTGTATAAGTAAATATACTAGTCAAAATAATGAAAAGAGAGGGAAAATAATTTTTTTTTTATAAAAGATGGTTTTCATACTTGACTTCTAAAAATAATCGTGAAATTTTAACAGAGAAAACCTTGACTGAAAACACTAAAGTTGAGTGATGCTCAATTGGAGTTTAGGGATCATTACTGTTGTAAGCTCACGTCAATTGTGTAAATGATGAGATGAAATAGGAAATACAGATATAAACTAGAATGAAATAGCAAAAATACAAAGACGGCCCGCGTCAATTTAACGAAAATAAACAACCAGGGAGAGGATTTATGTGTTGAGAAAAAGTAAAGAGTCTTGCAAAAAAGGTGCTGACCAATGAAGATTTTGATGCATTAATAGTGTTGAATTAGATTCAAGTGATATAAAAATAATGGACTATGGTCAAGTGCTCTGAGTCACACGTATTGAGAAGATTGTTCAAGAAATGGAATATTGTGATGAGAATATTATGACTAGTTTATTTTCAAAGATTCGTTGAAAAGGGTGTGTCGCTATGGTTTATATTGCAGGCTTCTGTTGGAGGATGAGGCCTTGTTGGAAGATGAGGCCTATGAGTGCCATTGTTGAATATCCTCCGTCGTACTAGTTTGAGTGACAAGAGAAGAAAA
>JAKTYJ010000166.1:0-15117 GCA_030674515.1 Geotrichum armillariae | reverse complement strand
GCTAGCACGGTCCGCTCTCACCGGGCAAATCAGGGTTCAATTCCCTGCATCGGAGATGATTTTTTTTATTTCCTACATGTAAGAGATTGACTTTTTGTTATCCATGTTGATTGCTGTATGTTCGTATCATTTAGTTGTAATACGATAGAATGCCATGATTGCCATGGATTGACTTAGTTTGCCTTGGTTTGCGCAAATGAAACACGGTATTTGAGTACATTGCTCATACTGCAAGATTGAGCCTACGAGTGGTGGAAACTAGATCTTGATTCTTTCTTTACTTAAGTAAGGCGGTAGAAGGAATTAGCAATGTTATTGATTCCATTACTCCGTAGCTGCTAAAGTTTTTTAAAAAAAACATAAAGAAGAACCCCCCCTCCCCCCAGTACATTTTTTATCCTTGTTGAACTTGTTTTTAATCTAGAGTTTTTTTTTTTTGGCAGCAATTATGGGTCAAACTGCACGATAACTCTTTTTTCCCTTGTTGCTAAAGTTACCTATAAATTTACATTCACATGTAATTTACTTGAGTAGTAGCTGTCAAAAGAATAATACTACTAAACTTATGTTTGAGACCCTGGTACTTGCCCACTAGCAATCTTATGATTACTTTGAGAATGACATGTCTATTGTTGTGATCTTGGCTTTATCTTGGCAATTGGCTGTTGGGCTAGTGATATATAGAATAACTTATAGTAATACATGTAATAAATAAATGACCACCACAAATACGTTGAGCTATGTTGAAATGAGGTTTAATATAATCGCAAACTATGCTTATCCGATTCTTCCGTGAATTTCGAAATGAGGTTTATTTTATATTACAAAACAAAAGGAGTAACAGTAGTTACAGTACATGCAGATGCAGGGTCTCTCTCATCTAAAAAAGTATATATATTTTCTTTTCATGTACATTTTGGGTAATTTCGATTCATTGCAGGTAGGCGTCTACGCCTTGCATTAATGAACCAATTGGAAACTTGGTTTAATGTCAAACCGGTTTGTTTCATTAATTCTGATTTTTCTTCATCAGTTGGATAAGGATGTTGAATATGAGAGTCAAGCCAGGATCTTAGAATTTCAGTAACTTGCTTGGGCAGATTACCTCGACGCTTTTTGTTATTGGTGGTATTGGTGTTGTTGGTGGTAGTGGTGGTATTGGGTGGTGGGACCATGGTTGGAGGAGACGTGTGATGATGAGTAGGGCTGCTTCCACTGCTACTCAATGTACTCACCATACTAGAAATACTACTACTACTACTACTAGAAATACTGCTGATGCTATCATGTCGTGGTGCCATTTGTGTTTGATTGTAAAATTGTAATTGTCTATCCCATTTCGTGAGATTGTTGAATGAATTCAACGAATGTGAAGCATGAATATAAGGATCTGGATGAAGTTGATGATGATGTTGATACTGGTGAATAGAAGGAGAAGTTCTAATATACTCTGGAATCATGGTGTTCTCACGAACGATTTATTCTCGGCTTTTGACTTCTCCATGGCGGTGATTCCCAAGCTGCTCTCGCTTAAAGAAGACGTCAAGGTTGATGAAGCCAAGCGAAAAGTTATTCGAATGAACTTTGTCAAATTTTTCCTGTCATTCATCGCAAACTCGTCGGTTATTGTGAGACGCGACTTAATTGCCCAGAAAAAGGTGGTCAGCAGCTGGTTTAAATACCTTTCCTATGACGACGCCGATACTATTGTTCTCATGATTGAAACTTTGGAGCAAAAGGTGCTGAGAGAGCCATCTTACTTGAAGGCCACAAAAATCAACCTGTTTAATGATTGGTCTGTAGCTCTTATGGCTCGATTACTTGGAAGGTCCGACACTCCTAAAAACAAGCCGGACGCTACTATCGGATCCCTTGTGTATGGCTTTCTTCATTTCTTGACTTCTAATATGACTTATGGTATCCGATTTCCTGATAAGCAGTGGTATCTGCCTGACGCGGAAACTTCAGCCGACGCTACCGACTCTGAATCCAGGGTTAATAACCGCGTTCTTCTTTCTCTTGTCAAGTCATTGAAACCTTGGGAACATGTACAACGACAAGACCTTGTGCTTAGTATTTTATCTGACTGCCCTGAACTTGTTGCCCCTTACCTTATGGATGACTTTTCGGTTTCTCTTGATCCCAAGCTGTCTGTTTTCTGGATTTCCAATATCCTTTTCTTTTCGCGACTCATTCAGACTCCTCTCCCCTCGAAACTGGTCAACTCTGAATCTCTTCAACCTCCAAAGGTGGACATCATGGTTGAGCATATATTACCACAACCTCTGTCCAAATCCGCACTTTCGAAAACTCTGCTGCATGCTACTCCTCTCGTGAAATTCAATGGCTGCCAAGTCATCATATTCGCATTCAAAAAGCTCGAAACAGTCATTTCGCTTTATCGATCAAAGGGATGGGCCGATTCTTATTATTTGCTGCTGGAAGAAATGCTAAACAGAATCCCAGACATTCAGACCATTGTGACTTCAGTTAATTCGATAGAGGACTTTGACAGCCACAGACTTCTCAAGACAATATTGATTAAAACCATTGCTTTATACGCAAAAACGTTGCCTGAGATTTTTGTCAAGTCTAAATTCACACTTCCCACACGACTTGCCACTTCATTAGAAAAAACAGACATGAATGGTCTGGAACTAGTTGACTTGCGAAATGTTTTGGAGATCCAGGCTAAGCTTGGTGGCATTGGTAAATGGTGGAACAAAATGCCGGAACTACCTTATTCATTGTTCACCACTCTTTTGAGATTGTCAGCTTTACTGAATGATGAACTTTTCACGAAGCAAATTAACTCCTTGGTAGAGTATCTGAGCAAACCGACTATGTTGTTTAGACAGAGCAATGTGATTAGTCCTGTCAGCATTTTGATTCATTCTTTACAGACTTCTATTCCTTTTATGAACGCTGAAGATCAAGCCAAGGTTTGGAAACTCTTTGACGAGTCAGTTTCTCGATGTCTGAGATCACCTTACAAATACGTTGACAAGCTTGCACTTTTTCAAAAGCAGGTTGGCAGTGCTACCGTTTCAGTTAGTCCTTTTTTGGCAATTATCATTGAACAGTGGAAGTTTGTTGACAAGCCTTCTGAAAATGCTAAGAAATGGCTTCGAAAGTATGTCCGTGACTCGATTGTATCTGGTGAAAACTTGGCTATTCTTAAAGAACTTGCACGCGAGGCTGAACTTTTCCTTTACCACGACATGGTTAAAATTGATGATTTCAAGTCTATTCACGCGAACTGGTCTAGCCCATTTGACAAGTCTATTCTTACACAATACTTTTGTGAACAAATTTTTTCGTATTCTGGATCCAAACTCGTTAAGAGCTCAAAATCTATTGTGACATCGACTGATTTGTTTTTTGTGCAATTTCGCTTGCTTCATGATACTGATACAACCGTATCTGAGTATCTATTTTCAAAGCTAAGAACTGTTCCTGCAAGTGTGCGACCTTCTCTTCTGCTTAATGAATTCTGGTCAGATTTGCTTTCAGTACATGGTCTAACTTTAGGATTCTTAGATGTTCTACAAAGTTTATTCACTGTGTCTGATCTTAAGGCTTCTGACCTTGTTTCTAAGCTCAAACTGGTTATTTCTGATGCCTCTTTGGAACAAAGAGCTTCGTTATTACAACATGCTGCCTGGACCTTGGATAAGGAATACTTGGAGTCGCAGGTTCAACATTTTATTTCTCAAAACTCGTCATGTGACATTAGCAACGTTTTTGTCCAATACCTAAAGTTGAGTGATAAAGAATGTCTCTCTGAATCGGTACTTAAGAGTATTATTGAGTATGCCATGAAATCTACTCCAGGTCTTATTTTGGAATCGCTTAAGACTTATGTTGATAATTCCCCTACTGAGTTTACAGTTGGTTCTTCGTTTGTTGAAGCTCTCAAAGATCATTGCGGCAAGCCAGTGTTTTCTGCTTCACAGCTTCTGAGTTCACTGATTAAACGTATTCCTGTTCTGGATACTTCAGTAATCGAAGGCTTTGTTACTAAATCGTGGGTTGATGACTTTACTTTCTTGACAATTGTGCGAGAATTCCTCGCTGATGCGCAAGAAGACAAGAAAGAAGCACTTGAGCCTTTAGTTTCTAGTGCGGTGTCAATAATCATCAAGGTGCTCGGTGATTTCACTAAAGCATCTTCAGACCTCTTGAAAACTACAATTTCTGTGGCTGAGAGCTTGCTTGGATTCCAAAAGATTGTAAATGTTGAACTTAGAGACTCTGTTATTGAGTTTATCTCTCAAAGTAAGGGTAGCGAGGCTATCCTTTCTGAAACTGTGTTTTTGGTAGGCAAATTGTTTTCGCAAAGCGAAGAGCAGTCTAATGCCCTGCGAATCTGGTCTCAACGTTGTATATTGTGGCTTAACAAGAGACTTGCGGAGGACGAGCATATTGGCGATAAAGCGCAGCAACTGATCGATAGTCTGACATTAATTGTCAACAAGTACAGGCTGAACTTATGGCTTGCAGTGCCTACGGATTCTCTCAATACGTTACTGGAAATTGCATGCAACAAATATCTGAATCAGTTGTCCATTTTGAAGCTAATTGGATCTTTGGTATTGCCAACCAGACTTCAAGGAAAGCAAATAGAGTTTACAAAGTTGCTGCAACTGATTCTTAACCACGACAAGGTACTTTCCATAATGGAGTTGGATCGCAATTCAGGTAATAGTGAAGGTAGTGGCTTGATTTTGGCCTATATTATTTCTACATTATTCAATGTTGACGTCACTAGACATTCCAACCGAGCTGTTCAAGAGAAAGTTTTGGGTCTTTGTATGGGTACTCAGCGAGCTCAAGACATGCTTTTGATGGATGTGATTCGAAAGATCGAATCACGAACTAGTGTGAGTTTTGCCAACTCTGTTTACTCTTGGGTGTTTTCTGCGACAACGGCGATTGAGCAGCAGCAACAACCACTCACTCGTGCTAAGAAGTCAACCGGCCTTGGAGAAAACTATGATGATACCCTTCTCAGTGATGCTCCTACAACCAAATTGAGTCCCTTGTTTAGTCAAACTCGGGATGGCTTTGAAGTGACCATTGATTCATATCTGATTAAGAACACAATCCGGAATTTCGATTGCACAGTACCATTTTTCCCTTACATGAATGCAATTTTCCCCGCGGCGACAAAAAAAGGACCGGTTCCGTCAACTCTCTCATTTGATGAAAAGATTAAACTGTTGAATAACTATACTCGACTTCTTCGCTCTGAGTATACATATGACCCAGAGTTTTTGCAATTATTGCTTGCATCGTCTAGTTTAGTCAAAGATTCCAAGGTCACCGACTTGAAAACACTGGTGGAGACTGGTGGTTTGGGTGTTATCATTTGTTGTTTGGCCTATCCGTCGAGTATTACATCTGGTCTTGAAAAGCAACAGACAACTGTTGAAAATTCAGTGGCCAAGATTGCCTATTCATTCATTGAAGCTTGTTTGGCTAGTATTGCTGGTTCGACATACCGTGAAGAAGATGTCCTTCGAATTTATTTGACCAAGATTTTGTTCTTCTTTGAGGAAAAGGACGAAGAGGAGGAAGATAAGCGTCTACCTACTTCTGTTACTGTTTTTTTGGCACAAGTTCTTGAAATTGCATCTAATCCAGGCCATTTCTTGTATCTTAGAGCTGTCACTGAGTTTATCTTAGCAGGCCACTCTATTCGACCCACTGAACTTCCGCTTTACTCGCAACTCACAACTGGCGCCGCTGCTGCCAAGACAGATGACAGTACTGGTGATCTACAGGGTAAAGAGCTGGTTTGGCTTGCAGATACACTTGTTTGCGGGCTTGTCACTTTTAATGACATCAACATGTACTTGAAGGCAGGCGTTTTTGAATGGTTATTCAATCTGACATCTGCTATTCCACTTGTCCAAGCAACCAACAACAACCATGCTAAGTCCCAAAACTCATTCTATGTTGCAAACCATCAAGCACTACGTGAAAGGACTAAAGCATTGGTCCAACGAGCACAGGAGATTTCAGGTGGTTCAACTGCATTATTGACTAGAAGTGGGCTGCTTGCCTGGATTCAGTGTGTTGAAAATGGTGATGAGGAAATGGTTAAACTGGGATTACGATCTGTCATGACAGTTAATCCAGATAAATTGAAGGAATGGACGAATACTATTGATTTAAGAAACACGGTTGTGGCATTTGAACCGAAGGTGGAGGCTTAGAAAAATTTGTATTTAGAAAAGTAATTGCAATTGAAATATTTGAGAATTAGAATCTAATCAGTAGTAGTTCTGTGGCTAGTGAAGTGTAATTGAATTTAACTTTACTATTTGTTACGACATAATGCCCACTTTTGAGACTTGACCAAAGGATCTGATTTTAAAAAGTCGTTCGTACTGAATTATAATTTTGCTATTCCAAAATAAATAAAGTATATAAATAACAGGAAGTCTACATATGCTTCAACTCATCATTTCCAGTTCCGAACCATAGCAACGACTGATTAGCGACTTCATTCCATAACGTATGTTCCCATTCCTGCGGATAAACAGATTCACCACTTTCAACGCCAGCAGGAACGCCAATTCCACCACCAACATTAGTGTTTGAAGACATATAATGCACACTTTGGCCGTTTGTTTCACCTTCGACAACTAGCGGACCACCGAAACCAAGGGATTCAAGCCCGTATGAATGTGCAGTTACTCCGATATTATCGCTGTTGTTATTGTCATAGTTGAGTGAGTTGGCAACGTTGATATCTTGAAACATGTCAGGTCCATTTTGCTCAAAAAGCATAAAGTTGTTAGCATAAGATACATTATTTGGAGAGTTATTCGTGGTTGTAGTGGTTGTAGTGGTTGAAGTGTATGGCATGTCATGTTGAGAAAAATGGGGTGTGAGTGGTGAAGGTTGAAGGTGTGTATTTAAAGAAGGCATCCAGGCAGTTGGTGGATTACTAGTTGGTGGATTGTTGGCTGGTAGATTGTTATTATTGAACACATTGTCGTTAGTGCCCCTCGCACCCTGACTTGGAGCTACTCCGAAGGTCATAAAATGATGCGCTGGAATCCCATTTTGTTCAAAGGTTTGAATCAAATTTAAAATCTGTTGTTTCCTTTGGGCAGCATTTGTATTTCTGACTCTCTCCATTTGTGTTAACAAGTCGAGACCAGCATTGATTTCTTGTGAAGCTGATTCGTTTACATCAAACGCCACATTAAACAAGACAAGTGTTGAAATTGCCGAGTAAATATATTCACGGTCAAGGTAACCGTATTTGGCAAGTTCATTCCTTGAGCACAGAATGGTATGTGAACGGACCGTTTGGAGTGAAGCTTGCAATGACGCATTCAATAAAGAGATAATGTCTTTTGAAAACTTTGATAAATCAATTGCAACACGTTTGCGTCGGGTAAGAAGGCGTTTTCTGACAAAGAATAACAAAATAGGTCGAATTGTCAGGTTGATACAATAAAAATATGCAGAATGGATATTAACAATACTGCGAGACGTTTTGAAGGTTTTTTGTTTGTAGTCGACTTTCAAAGAATTAGGCAAATTTTCACGCCATTCATCAATTTCAGCTAGAATACTGAGCATAACGGGGATTAGGTCTTTGTGAGATTTGCGTTGGTAGAGTTGATACACCATGCTGCTTGAGATTTGAGTAACTTTGATGAAATGAATCATATAGCTGGCATCAGGGAATTCGTCGTACTGGCAGGAGCTATCAGGAATCTCGGATTCAGGAATATTTGCTGGGAGTTCAGTAGTGATGGATTCATCTGAAATAGAAAAAGGTAGACCAAGCTTTGAACAGCAATATCTATCAATAATGTAGACACACCACCAAAGTCTTCTGCGGTGTTCTACTTCATGGCGACTTAGTGTTGATTTAGCAGCATCATTGTGTAATCCAATGACAAGGGCGCTTCGCATAGCTAGTCCTTCTGTAAGGTAATGACCCGTAGATGCATCTATAATTTGGTAGTAAAATGCGTGTAGCAGCAAAGCTTGTACACTTTCAATGGTACATTGTCCAGCTTGCAAACCATCGCATGTAAAATTGATAAGGTTTGTTGCTTTGTTGAAGTAGTTGATCCCGGGAAAGGTTGATTCTTTCCGGTCAGGCTCATGACAAGATAAGTACATTTCGCCAATAGCCAGGACCATGAGAAGAGAAGTACAGAACAAAACATGTTTTCGGGACGCGTTTGATTCGAGAGGCGAAGAGTAAAGATGTTGTAGTGAATGCTTAAAACGCCCTGTATTAAAAAAGTAAAAATGAAAGCCTAGAAAGAAGGTGAATGCATTTAGACATTTGATGGCACGGTCAAGAGTAGGCAAAGACAAGTCCAGGATTAAAGGAGATTCATCTAATTTTCTTGTTTCTAAAATGAATTTGCCGTTAGAGTGACGAAGTATGGTTTGAGTCGAGGAGTCAGCGTTTCGATCAAACTCGTTGAAGTGGACGTTTGCCTGTGGTAGGATGTGATTTATCTCATGCGCAAATGCAGTTAGAGACGTAGCTGTTGGCTTGTTTTGATCTTTTTTATCGTCACCGTCATCGCTATCATCGTCGGCTTCAAAAGTTGGATTTATTGGGGGAAGATCAGGCCTATGTTCCAGTTCGTTTAGTTTTTGCTGAAGCATGGAAGTCTCATTTTGTAGAGACTGGATGTATTTCAACGATACAACGATTTTACGATCTCCTTCAATAAAAATGCAGTCAGCCTTGGCCCTAGAGCAGTTATGACAGGGATTATCACCGTTGCATTTCTTGTGTCTTTTGCGACAGCGTTCACAGGCGACAGAAACGCGGTTGATTCTGTTGAGTTTGGCTGAGACTGAAGTTACGGTGCTTGGGGGTTGTGTAGGCGGTTGCTTCATGTTCTATACTTTCATGACATGTATTGTCATTGTCTTGCTGCTTTTAGGTCCCTGACTACTTGATTTCCGCTGAAGTCCCTGATGATAGTGCAATGGCTTATCCGAAGTTTCATCCGTCGTCCAGACTTCTCCAGGGACATTTAAAACATCACGTGACCTTTTAATAATTACTCTTCGGGGCAAGGGCACGTCTCATTTAGTTAAATGCGCGGCTGCTTCTTCTAATATTATTGATAGCCTTGTACTCTTGAATTCATCATTTTCAACTGCTTTTTCACTTTGTACTACAACTGTCTGTTGTAAAGATTGGCTTCAAATTGCTGCTCTTGTCTTTTGTTCTGGTATAGCTAATCGTTTCCTTATTTCCTTTTTCTACTTGTACTCACTTTTCCGGGTCTTCCCCACAAACCTACCATTTCACAACCCCAAATATGAGTACTGCCGACCCTTCCGCAGAGCGGCCACCAATGCTGACCCGCAAATCTACTTTACTCCTCCAAGGCGAGCATGAACCCGAGGTTGACGAAGACATGGAGTTCCATCGCTTGAACCTAGCACCAGGCGTGCAAGCGAACTCAGCCAAACCTCTTTCTAGAGCAGGGTCTGGCGATGAAATCATGTTAGGCGATACTTTTTATTCTGGTATGTATTATCAAATAAGACGGAGCGACGGCTAACAATCGGTAGATAATACGAAATTTGAAACATTGATATCATGGCAACACGGCGGATCTAAGGTCTATGTGACAGGTTCTTTCACAGGCTGGCGGCGAATGATCAAGCTGAACAAACGGTTAGTAGGCAGGCATTGCAAGTAATTCTGCTAACACTATACAAGAGATAACGAAATGTTTACTGTTCTTTTGAAGTTACCGCCAGGTACCCATCGCATGAGATTTGTAGTTGACAACGAGCTACGATGCTCTGATACCCTACCTTCCGCCACTGACTCTATGGGAAACCTGGTCAACTACATTGAAGTTGGACTTGATGCGTATAACAATCGCTCATCGCTACAAGATGCAAACGCTTGGCAACTCGAGCAAGTAAAGCGTAAGCAAGAAGCGCAGCGGCGGGACCACACGGATGTGATTTCAGACCAGATATTGGACAACGCAGACGATATTGCAGCACTAAGTGGAGGCGGGTACGAAAGGTTCACAGAGGAACCTCTGCCGGACCCCGTCTACGTTTTCTCGACAGATATACCCCGCGTTTTTTCAGATCCAGATGTCATGGACCAGTTTGTAGCATCTGATTTCGTGACACCACCTTCTTTGCCACCTCATTTAGAATCTGTCATTTTGAATTCAAATTCGAATGAAAAGGATAATAATTCGGTGTTGCCAATACCAAACCATGTGGTTTTGAATCATCTAGCGACTACTAGTATTAAACATAATGTGTTGGCAGTGGCTAGCATCAGTAGATATAAGCGCAAGTATGTGACGCAGATTCTCTATGCTCCTCTTTAGACCGATTCACCTTTTACAATTCTTTAACTATGATCCTTTACTTTTGCAATTGCATACATCTCTTGTATCTCAACAATAAATTACAACTACTTAACTACTTCAAAAACTAATTTACCTCTAAATACACCTAGGTACCAACCTAGATCCAACTTACAACTCACCTCTGCAACTCCTCATCAATCTCCTCGATCTCCATCTTCAATCCTACTTCTTCCACACCCTTAACCAGCTCAGTCGTACACTTTGCCATATCAAATGCAATCCCCGCCAGTCTCTGTTTGAACTGTTTATCCGGAATTAACCCTTCATCATACACCTTACTATCCGAGTACAAAGCCTGTAGGCGTTCGCAACAGTCAGACAGGTTAGACACGATAAACGAGGTCCCATGTTCTTTCAGTAGCCAACCGTATGTGGGTTGAGAGATCATGGCGGATGTCGCGCTGACCATGGCGCGGACGCAGGTTGTGATGCAGGAAATGTTATACCGTAAGTCCCGGTAGTTAGAGGTCGCTTTGATTCCCGTAAGTAGTTCTTGGATAGAGTCTATAACAGAGACAGTCTGGTTTTCAAGATATTCTTGGAGTGCGGAAATGGTATTATCAGCGGGATTCTCGGTATTGAACCGTTCACTAGAATATTCAAAACTACCTTGTGAGGGTTTCGAGTGGTGTTTACTATGCAAATCTGGTGAAAACTTGCCTTTATGGCTATCCGGCGTCAACAATATCGGCGCATTCCCATTTGAAAGACCCGACACCGCACCAATTGCGTTGCCTTTCGAGGTTTCTTTCGTTGATGGCCGAATTTTAGCAAGCTTTACTAAATCAATAACTGCCGCACTCAAATCTGATGCAGCCGCGTCCACCAACAAAATCGGTGACAATCCACCACTCGTGCTATGATTTCTTGTCGTCGTGATCAGATGATTCGCTGTCGCCGAGACTAAACTCGTAGCCTGCGCGAGCTCTCCTTGTAACTGGTCCGTGTTCACGTTCAAGTGATACATATCGTCAACTGGACAGGATCCCACATCCTGAGTAATAACGCGCGTAGCCACGACTACAGAGTGTAGATGTTCTAGCAAGAGTTTCGATGCAGAAGTCCTTGATTGAAGAATGAAGGAATCCATGGTCTGTTGGAACTTCGTGACACTAATATCATATATCATGCCGTACTTTGACATAAACTCAGATTGGATCGTGCCAACATTCGGTTGAGCAAATGCATTATTTGTTCCATACGCCGAAGTTGTTGACGTCGAAGAGGCGCGCATATTGCGAACCTGAGCCTTAGACTTTGCGTACCTCGTCTTCCATTCTTGAACTTCGTTTTTGAGCGCCTCCATTTGTTTGGCTTGTTTCTCTGAACCATTCCATGAGTTGTCGTTTTCTGCTAAAGTTCTCATTTCCTCTAAAAAGGCACTGGCTTCAGACCTTACCTGGTCCGTCACCTTTTGTTGTTGTTGAAGTTCTTCAGTCAATTTCTGATACTCTTGATTTAGCTTATCGTATTTCTCTTCTGCATTGGTATCAGGTTCATTGGCCTTCTTGAGTTCTTCGCGTAGAGTTGACAGTGTCTAGAATTGTTAGCAACGAACTAAATTTCCGAAAGGTAACTTACAGTCTCTTGTTTGATGAGCTTGCTCTCCAAAAGCAAGATCTGACTACTCAGACTTGCACTGCTACCAGCAAACTCCGTTTGTTTATACAATACATCTGCGTGCTTTTCCTTCAACTTCTGGTACTGAATCTCTAAGGTAGAATTTTTGCTCTGTGATTCTTCAAGTTCGATAATATAAGCCTGATGTTGAACGTTGAATTCATTCTTGGTTGCTTCCAACTCAGTAATGATGTTATCTTTGTCCATTTCGCACTGACCAATCATTTGGTGTAAGCGCCCATTTTCTTCTAGAAGCGAGTCTTTTAACGTTTCGGTTTCAGCAATCTGTGTTGAAAGTTTACTCAGGTTCATGTTCAACCGCGTGCCTTCTTCGACCAACACCCCGATCTGCTCGTCTTTATCTATAATGACACGCTGATACTCGAGGATTTGAGAGTCTTTGGCCTTGAGAGCTTGTTCATAGTCGTTCTGTTTCGCACTAGACAGATTCGGCGTGCTGTTTGAGTAGTCAGCCAGTTGATGGTCAATTTTGTTAAGTGAGCGCGACCTAATTCCGCCAGGAATACTTGAAGACATTGTTTCACTTAAAGACCGCCGTTTGTCGCTGTTCTGGTTGGTTCGCGATTTTATGATAAGAGCAGGTGGGATATAGGGCGATTTCTCTTCTTCGATACTGGTAAGAGGATGTGATCGATTCATGAGTTCTGCTTCCATTGCATCGTAAGCTGTACTCATGTTATACCCTCCAAGACTTGTTGTCATGTCATCAAGTTCATCAGACTGGTTGTAATTCTGGCCAAACTGGTTAACATTGAAGTCTTGAGCAAGTCCATATCCATCATCGTCACTACCTTCATCTTCGTCAGACGAGAATTGAATTTTTGGAAACCCGGAATTTAGGCTTGTAAGGTCAGCTTGGCTGCTGTTTTTGTATGCCCATGCTTGCATTGCGGCGTTGATTCCTGGCACTGGATTTTCAGGTCTAAATTCGTCTTCCGATAGTTCAGACTCTTCTGAATCCTCTACCAACGTGGACTTGGTGGGTGTAAGAGTAGCTGTTGCCGTTGGGATATGAGTAGGTGACTGAGGCGGGCTTTCATAGAAGGCTGGTGGATTGATCAAAGCCGGAGAGTCAAGCTCTACTTTAATGGTCGAACTATCAAACGGTGAATGTGGAGATGAGATATCAGAAGCATATGCATCGTTGACAGGCGTAGGTGCATCTGAAAAAAACGTAGAGTTTGTTGAAGTTGATAATTGATGATTGTGATTTGTGCTCACGCGCATTGCTGGAGTCGTTGGTGTAACAGGTTCCGCAAACTCTTCAGATAAAGGTCTACCTTTAGGAAGTCTCTTCAGATTAGGATTGCGTCGTTCAATTTCAAACAGAATATCAAAAGCCAAATCATTAAACCTGGTCTCTGAGAGCAGACTTAACTTCTTCCTCGCGTGATTTCTTTTAGGGTGTAATTCATCCTTTGGCGCCAAATACTCCACGGCGGTGCTGAGTCTGCGCGTCAGTTCATCGTGGACATCGGTTGCTAGTTCATAAAACTGGTTAGCTGACAGTCGTAAAAGTTTCTGTTGCGCGCGGTTTTGCTGAAGTTTTCGTTTATGGGCGTCGTCAAACGCGCTTTCAACGGCTAGAAAAGTGCGAAAGTCGTCATAAAAACTGAGCGTATCGGTGCGAGATGAAGTCATGTCCGATTCTATGCGCTAACGTATTGAACAAAGAATAGAACTAGTGGAAAGGTATAAAAAAAAAAAGAATCTCTTCTCATAAGAGGAAAGACCTGATATTTTTATTCTCAATTGCGAAAAGAAGGAGGCTGGAAAAACTCTGATGGATAATAGGGCTGAATCCACACCCGAAACCATAAAATGAAGGAGAATGAAAGCAACACCTTTTGTATTTGTCTTATTTACAAGGACAAAAGAAGGAAAAAGGAGGCTAAAAAGAGAAACAAAAGTTTAAGAAGGAAGCAGAAAGTAAAGAAAACCAAGACGAAAAGAAACACAACTTACGCGTTCCTGGCTAACCAGTATAAGTTTGGGTAGGGGCTATATGCAATTGATTGCGATAATCTCCGGTTACCTAACAATTTTTGTATCTTGTACTTAATCAGGTCTAGGGTACATACATCCTTAGGTTTGTTAAATGAAGGCCTCTTCCTGCCGTGCGCCATCTTTTCACTGATCTTTGCCAACTTTAGTACACTTTGGTTATTTATTTAGTGCTCGTCTCGTTCTCTTTGTCGATTTGGTTGTCTCGATTCCAGAATATTGACTTCATTACATGATCTAGTAGACCTCCTCTCCTTTTCATTCACTACCAACGAGGTAATTCACGATGAACAACCAGAACAGCAGGCCTCCTCTACAACAAGTGCAGCAGCAGCAACAGCAACAGCAGCAACAGCAACAGCAACAGCAGCAGTATATGCCAATGAGCCCTCCAACGGGCTCTCTTCCGCCTTTAAACAGCCAGTATGCTCCTCCTCCAAACAATAATATCTACAACAATAACCCAGTAGTTATTCAGTATCAGCAACAGGGTCTTCATCAACCTCCGCCCGTGGTTAGCCCTTCGGGATATAGCAACAGTACCTACTACACACAACAGACGTCCCCTATTCCTTCAACTCCATCTCCTTCTCAACAGCATCAGCAACAACAGAGGTATAGCATGGACCCACAGCAGCAACATCAGCAGCAGCAGCAACAACAACAACAACAACAACAACAACAACAACAACATCAGCAACACCAGCAACATCAGCAACACCAGCAACAACAACAGCAACACCAGCAGCAGCAGCCACAGTCACAACCACAAGAGAACATTGTTCTGCCACCAATAACGTCAGCTGCGTTTGTAAGACCTGCTGCTGCCAACATGAATCAACAACAGGATTCATGCCCACAGGAAAACTATGTGGTAAAACACGAGTCTACAAGTCCTGCTAATTCCGTTAACCGAGGCACTAAACGTCAAGCTCCTAGTAGCGCCAAAGAAACCAAAAGAGGTGCTAATAACACAGCAGCAGCACAGAAAACTAAAAAACGACGCTCTCTATCATGTCAGGCTTGTAGAAAGCTCAAGACTAGGTGTGATTTCGATGCGGGT
>JAKTYJ010000165.1:0-15201 GCA_030674515.1 Geotrichum armillariae | reverse complement strand
ATTCTTATTTACTCGTGCTGCTCTAGCCGCCAAGCTGTAGGACTACGCCGAAAAAAGGCAACAGACCTAAACCTTTTTTATTGGAGCAGCATTTTTTCTTATCATTTTAAAAAAAGTTTGATAAGTTTTCGACTCTAATCGATTTGTCTCAGAAAAAAAAAACTATATATACCTCCAAGTTTTCCCTGTTTGACTTTTTTTTTTCTTCATCAATCTCTCTGGCATCAAAATGGAAGACAAATCACAATACCCTCCTCCTCAGGAAAATATGGACGTTATTGAACCTGCGCCTAAACGTCGGTTCGACTTCAAAGCCTCTACTCAAAGAGTCTTTAAAAAATTCACCACAAAAGAAGGCATCATCGGTGACTACAACTATGCTCATCTTTTCACTCCACGGATTCCTTTCATGAAAAAATCTCATGTCATTCAACCATTCTTCCCACTTAACGGAACCATGCCATTGTTGCTCGGTGCGGTCTTGGGTCTCCAGCATTCACTTGCCATGTTGGCGGGTGTCGTGACTCCCCCTTTGCTTATCGGAGTTGCTGCTAATTTGGATATTGCAACCACTCAATATCTAGTTTCAGCTTCGCTCATTACTTGTGGGTTGCTTTCCATGATCCAAATCTCAAGATTCCATATCCCATACACCAAATACTACATTGGTACTGGTTTGATTTCAGTGGTTGGAACCTCGTTTGCTACCATTACAATTGTTTCTGGTGCTTTGCCTCAAATGTATGCAAATGGAAAATGTCCAATTGCTGCTGACGGTACTAGACTTCCTTGTCCAGATGGATATGGAGCTATTATTGGTACTTCTGCACTCTGTGGATTGATTGAAGTTTTGCTTTCTTTCATGCCTGCTCGTGCCCTAAGAAAGGTCTTCCCTCCTATTGTTACTGGTCCTGTCGTCCTGCTCATTGGTATTCATCTAGTTGAAACTGGTTTCCAAAAATGGGCTGGTAGTACTGGTCCTTGTCGTGCTCGTCCCGAAACTGGCTTTTTTGCACTTTGTCCTAATATTAACGCTCCTCATCCTTTGCCTTGGGGATCCGCTGAATTCATTGGTCTCGGTTTCTCCGTCTATGTTACAATCATTATCTGTGAAAAGTGGGGCGCTCCAATCATGAAATCTTGTGCTGTTGTCTTTGGTTTGCTTGTCGGATGCATCATTGCTGCTGCCTGTGGATACTTTGATAACTCTACCATTAACAGTGCTCCTGCTGCTACTTTCATCTGGGTCAAGACTTTTAAATTGTCTCTTTATGGACCTGCTGTCTTACCAATGATGGCTGTTTATATTGTTTGTATGATGGAGGCTATTGGTGATGTTACTGCAACTTGCGATGTCTCTCGTCTGCCTGTACAAGGACCTGATTACGACTCTCGTATCCAAGGAGGTGTTCTTGCTGATGGTATCAATGGTATTCTTGCTGGTCTCATGACCCTCACTCCCATGTCCACATTTGCCCAAAACAACGGTGTCATTTCTCTCACCAAATGTGCTAACCGAATGGTCGGTTATTGGTGCTGTTTCTTCCTAGTCATCATGGGTATTTTTTCCAAGTTTGCTGCTGCTCTTGTTGCTATTCCTGAAGCTGTTCTTGGTGGAATGACAACTTTCCTCTTTACCTCCGTCACAGTATCTGGTCTCCGCATCATTTCCACTACACCCTTCACTCGTCGTGACCGTTTTGTACTTACTACATCATTAGTCTTTGGCGTGGGTGCTACCATGGTCCCAACCTGGTTCAGTTATTTCTTTACATACGATGGCCCTAACCATGGTCTTAAAGGTCTTCTTGACGCCATTGAGCTCGTCATGGAGACTGGGTTTGCCGTTGCTGGGTTCATTGGTCTCATCATGAATTTGCTTATTCCTCAAGAGTTTGATGATAATGATACTGTTGAAGAGGAAGTTGAGGGTATCGCCTCCTCCTCTTCCGTTGATGGTCAAATCCCATCCAAGCTTGAAGCTTCCAAGTAAGCAAACTGTGTCTTGTAATAATTTTGTAGTTGTTTAATAGAAATCATTTCACTTTATCAATGGAATGGCTCTTTAATAGTCTCCCTCATTATCCCTTCAACCAGCCACTAAAGGTTGAAATTACCAGCTACGTTTACTGAAGCATCCGTCTTCTGCCCTGACCTTTCGATAACTAGATGGGTATTTTCTAGGCATGCCACCTTTACACTCATAAAAAGGTAAACAGCGCTCTGTGAGAGTTGCTTGAGATATGCAAATTCTATGAGACGAGGAGGTCAATTTCTAGGCATACACTTTGAGTTATTAGCAATGCATATTACAAAGAAAATTAGTTACCTGTTAGGCGCAGACATCTCGGAACATTTAGGCCGAGCCACAGCGAATTCAAAACTGTACCAACCATGGACGGAACATTATAAAATGGAGAATGGTACTGGACAAGTGTCGAAATATACAGAGTCAATACACAGTATATAAGTTGCTGACACTTTTCTTTCACTTTCTCTAATTGAGTCGAAACATCTTTTTGTTTTTTATACCATAGAAAGTATTGTTTATAGCTATCAAGCTCATTTTCTAACCATTCTTTGGATCCATCCACTGAAGGCTTCCCGAAAAGTCTGAAACAGAGTTGCCCAAAACTTTGAATTTTTCTTTTATCTGGTTTTAAATTAATACTTGACCTTCAAACGAATATACCATTTAAAGAGCTTCCTCGAGGTTAATTGAGATCTAATGATCTCTAGTATTCTAGCATTGATGTGTGTAGAAACGTCAAAATACTCATGTCTTTAATTTTTTCACCATGTTCTCATGTCAAATTTCATTCTGATTTTACCGATTCATTTCAATTGCACCTTTAGGTGCTTACTTGAAAACTGGGATTGGACAACCGTAAAAAATGTGTGACATCGACACCAATCATTTAACTGGACACCGACTAGACTAAGCGTGTTGCTTCGTTAGGTATGAAGGCGAATTAAAGATCATTGATTCTACTTTCTATTCCCTCTTCACCGTTCTGCTATTCAAAAAATGCTAGATAACTTGAAGGAAGTCAGTGATACACTGGGTATGTGACATTTCATTTTGGTGTGCTAATTAATACTAACTATATTTGGAGTTTAATTCTATCAAGACGTGTAAACGTTCGAAAGAGCTTGTGCGTTTTAAACAAGTTGAAGCAAATTTTTCAAAGCTAGTGATACATGCTGTGAATTGACCCAAAAAAAAAGATCCTGAGCCAGCAAATGTTAAAATATCTTTTATTGTTTAGTTACTAATATTATTCAGATGCTTCTTCTTCGCTGCCAGGATACCTGTTCGCTGAAATGATACAAACCTTGAACCAGATGCAATTGCTGTCGCCAAACAAAATGGTTTGAATAATCATGCTCAAAGGTATGAGAGCTCGTTATTTAGTTCTAGACTTGCCCGTTTCTTCTGAACAATGGCGATGTTATTCCCGAAAACTTTCAATTTTTGCTGTCTCAAGTTGGTTTTAAAAGGAAGTCAACGAGTACAACTCAGTTGCTCTGAGAGCTTATAAAAAAGCTGGACTTTAAGCATACTGGCGCCGGGGCTCGCTTGGCTTCATATGATGAAACTGATCAAATGTATGCTCAACTTCACCTTTGCGCTAGAGCTGTCCTATCTAAGAATTTCTGGACAGAAAATGGTCTGTTTAATGGTTCGCTAGGTACAGTTCGTAATTGGTTTGGCAAATTGATACAGATACAACTTCTGAGTTACCATGGGCCATCATGGTAACTTTTGACAGCTACAGCTGCACCCGCACATAATTATCACTGCGAACTGCATTACTGTTTACAAAAGCCAAAGATTGACTTGGCAGAGTTGGATCTGAGGAGCAGATACATGCTTTCGGTTTGAGTTACGTCGCTCAAAGTCAATGGCGCTTCATTCTTTTTTGATAGACAGCGTTTTGAGTATACCAATTCTAACGCTAGACCCGAGAGACAACTTGATCAAGAATACTGTATTACTCAGTACAAAAGTATTGAAGAATTTTATGGTTTCTGAATTTCATTCTTTCATTCAATCTGGTCTCGCAGTTTTCTACCATAACTCTTCCTTCGTCTGGAACAAGTTCCCCGGTGATAATCCTAGAGGGTAGAACTGATCTCCCAAAAATTTATACTTGTTCATCTTCTCGCCGCATTTCTAGATAGAATTTATTTAGACTTATTTTCTTCTTCTTTTATTTGTGTTAACTCAATACTTAATTATTTCAACTTCACTTTCTAGCTCCCACTTCAATAAGGTTATTAGAGTTTAGTTTAAGTGCTCTTATATTTTTCAACACCTCCTCGACACCATTTTCTTTGCGAACAGACTTCTTCTTCTTCTTCTGGCTGAGCTTGAAAATATAAAATATGGCACGTCTGTCCCCTAATGGTTTATAAGTATCACCATCATGATCTGTGAGCCTATGACACTATTCCGGGAACGCATTATAATCAAAATAGATTTTACTGGAAAGTTTTAGCTTACAATCTTTTGCAAGCTCCACAATTTCCCATTTACGAGGATAATGCTCATCAAGCAATGATACAACAATAGTACCTGTTTTTGGGTTTATTAAACTCCGACTTGCTCTGAAAAATTCAGTCAAAAGCTTCTGGTGACTTCCAATATTTTCTTCCATAGAGTATTTACCATTTCTATTTTTAAGAGCCGATAGGTGAGGGAAATTGAATAGAACTACATCAAAATAGTTATCTGGTTTGGGCAGGGGAGTTTGTCGAATGGGATCGAGAATGTCAAGTTCAGTGCCATTAATAGAAAACAAAGGTGAGTATTTCCATTGGGGTTTTTTCGTGGAGTCATTCGTGCTATCAAAATCACTTGAACAGGTACTCAAGTTTTCGACATCGCCGCCATAGCGCTCATTATTTATAACCGGAAATGTTCTTAAAAACTCAATGTTTCTCTTAGCCGTATCATAGTACTTGTCAATAGCTTGAGCTTCATTATCAAGCGTAGTGAAAATCAACATTTTGACATAATTTTGCTTGAGAATTGAAACTGCAAACGAGATATCCCCTTCACCAACAAGTAGAACATGTTCAGTTGGTTTAAATGGAATTTCAGAAGGGTTCTGACTTGCCATACTAAGTTTTGTAGAAAAGTTGGATCTTCCGTAGTTTAAGCTGCTAGTAAATCAAGCACAGCACAATTGAATGTCTCTAGTCAATTTTCTTGAAGCAAAAAGAGTTGGTTATATATAAAATACAACACACATTCTGGGCCAGCGATATTGCTTATTGATGGCCCAATTTTCGGAATATTCAACAAGAAACGGGTTTGTACAATTAAACTTACTTGGCATTGTATAGCAAAGGTTTTGAAATTTCCCGTAGCGAAGCGAAGGTCCAGCGAGGGCAAAGCCACGTTTGTTATTATATTGGAGCATCTAACCATTCACAGTAGTCAATTAATTCTCTAGCGGATTCTAATTTTACTCCGAATTACTATTGAATTCAGTAAGTTTAGGAATAAGGCGAAAACTATGTAATATTGACATTAAAGTAGTTCCAATAGTATCTACGTAAATCTTCAAGAGATAATTTTGGGGCTGCCAGAATAGAAAATACTCTAGGCCTAGTATAAATTTATATGACGATTTGGAGATACAGATGAATATCTTTATCTCCTGTAAAGTCACGAAAATTGATATAGAACAAGTTTAAATTATTCCTATTTAAAGGCGGTATTTATCTACATAGCTATATAAGAGGCTGGTCCGAAAAAAAGTGTGCATTCTATTTAGTATTGGTTGAGAACGGCAACAGGCGGGAAGGGAAACTGTTTCTAAACTATTTTGCTGAGCAGACTCAAATACTTGAATACCTAAGCCCGGGATTCAAAGTTTGGATGCTGTGCTTGATTGGTTGGAATCTTTTTCCGGATGTCTCACAACTTGCCGTCTCTTGCGTGAGCCCGCCTGAACCGAAGCAATAGCAGATATCAAGAAAGAAAATATTTGAAACAGTTGTAGTAGTGTTTAACTCATACCAAGTCCAGATATTTCGAATACATTTATATTCTCACCAGACGACTTGACTTAAGCAAAGAAGTTGAATAATTAATCCGAAACCCACATGTTGATCTAGCCCGCATATAAGCCAAATTCATGCAAAAAATGAGGTTCTTCCGGCTTCTCGTATTGCTTTTTGTACAAAAAAAAATCAAGAATTCAAGAGACTTAAGAGACTTGAGAGATCAGGTTGAAATGTAGTTCATAGCCATGAGCTGGTATTTGGTAGGAGATTTCGAGACTTTGCTGAATATGGCAGCTTCAAAGCAGGAGATTTCAAGATTTCAAGTAAAACTATTGATATAATGAACAGCAACACAAAGCAGCCTCTAAACGTAAAGTAGTCACTCTGCAGAAAGCCGGATTGTGCTTCAAAGTATACGCAATAATTGTACAACACTATGAAGCCATCAAGCTCCTTTTTTCTTGTTTCAAGTGCCATCTTCTTCTTCTTCTTCTTCCTCTTCTTCTCTTCTCACTAAACTTCAACAAGCAGCCAGTTCATATTCCATCAGTTCTTGCCACGTCCTGGTGCTCTTTTCTCGTTCCTTTAAACGGTTTGAAGCCCTTACCCCGATAATTTATTCTTTCCGTCTTTTTCCCCCTCCACTCCAAAACTTCCTTCTCTTCTACCCCCCTCCCTCCTACTCCAATACTGATTTTCAAGTTTTACCCAGACTTTCTTTTTTAGACCTCACCTCACAAGCAACCACTGGTACAGCTAAATCATTATATTTGGCTTTTTCGATACTAGACAACTTTCTCAGCGTTTTTAGTGTGCCGATATACCCAGTATATTTGGTCTGTTTCGGAAAACCAAAACTTATCCCACCAAAAAAATTTTATTCTCTTGGAGCTCAAAAGGTAAAGTCTCTTCTTTTCCTTCTCCTTCTGTTGTATAATACTGGCTAGTTCATTATACTAATTTCAAGATAGTGTGGCTCTAGAACTCCTTTTTGATCCCACTTCCCATACCCAGCGTGGAGTAGCCTTACCTCGAGTATTTCAAACCAGAATGAAAGAAGACCCTATCTCTGGTTCTGCTCCGCCTGTCAAGGCCGAGCTGCCTAGACCCTACAAGTGCCCTCTATGTGAGAAAGCGTTTCATCGTTTAGAACATCAAACCCGACATATTCGAACACACACTGGCGAAAAGCCACATGTTTGCACGTTCCCGGGATGCTCCAAAAGGTTCTCACGTTCAGACGAGCTTACAAGACACTCAAGGATTCATACCAATCCCAACTCTCGTCGCAATAACAGAACTATGAAGTACAACTTATCCTCACCCAACAGCACCAATACCCCAGATTCCAACGGTGCATGTGCCGATCCCATTGCCACCCGACCCTCTGAACCAGCACCGAATCATCCCATCTCAGTTGCAAGCATAACAAACCACGACGAATTATTAGACCACCACCCGACTCAGTTACCCCCGCCAAATGCCTCTTTTCTCCCATCTCCATCTGCTCTGCAATCCCCAACTATAGGCCCCGGTGGCTCATACCCATTCGCACGAAGCGAGCTTTCTTCTGCTCTGACTTCTCCGTATAGCTCTTCGCCTTCCTCTCCAACACTACAAACATTACCTTTGCCTCACCAGTTGGAAGGCCAGCAACAAGGACATTTCATGCGTACAACTCAAAAACTCCCTCGTTCAGCGTACTCGTCACCATTTGATATGAACACTCTGGCCACGGCTGCTTCCCAGCAACTTGAAAAGGAAAAGAACGTTTCTACTTCTTTTCACTCTCCTTCTTCTTCCAAGAATTTGGCAGACCCAGGACTCTATTCTGTAAATTCTTCCCCTGCCTTGTCTTCATACTTTGGTGCTTCCTCCTCCTCATTCTTTAGTCAGACTCACAACAAATCTTCGTCTACTTCTTCTTCTCCTGCTCATCATCACCACCATCATCACCACCATCACCCGTTTCCAGGTCTCTTCCGTATGACCCCACTAACTTCCATCCATGGCAAAAACAAGCATGAGGATGACAGTAGCCTACTACAACACCGCTCAAAACGGTCTCGTCCTAATTCTCCCACATCAACCGCCCCTCCTTCTCCTATAATTTCGCCGTCTACATCGCCTTCCTTAGACCATACTCCCCTTCACACACCTGCCCATTCTCCGCGCCTACATCCTCGCGAATTAGATCATTTACAAGGTATTCAATTACCAAGTATACGATCTTTGTCAATTGGGAGACACATGCCACCCCCACTCCAGCCAATGGAAATTGGTGGCGGTTTACCTCCCCCAGCGTCAACGGTAGCCTCGATCACAACTACAACTACCACGACCTTGTACTATCCCTTGTCAGGCAACAGCGCAAATAACAGTACAACAGTCTCACCCTATGGCACTCCTCCACCACAATCGTCATTGTCCTCGTCTCCTGCACACCATTTTTCAATGTTTAATAGAACAACTACAAGTTCAGGTACTTCATCTACATCCTCGTCGACTACTAATGTAGCTGCCCTAGCTGCATCTCACAACAACAATAGTGGGACGTCAAGTACAACAGACAGTAGTGCGTCAAGTCCAGGTGTTACAGCTACACAACGTGTCTCTGTCTCAGATTTAATCAACAATAATTCAAACTAAAGAGAAGATTTTTTTGGGGGGGAAATTCACCAAATGTGTTTATAGATTTTATTATTATTTATTTTTGTTCTGCTTGCTTTTATTATAGATTTTTTTTTTTGCTTTCTTAATAAGAATTCTTTTCAACTCTTTATTCATTTGGACTTTAGTCAATTTACAACAAATGAATAAGACATGAAATCCCCTAATCTAGTATTTGCGTCACAAACTCTCATTCCCTAACCTGTAAATTTTCGGCGCCGATTTCGACGGTTTATTTTATTTTTCCCGGTTGCATTTGTGCCTATCTCCCCCGATTTGTATGCCTGAAGGTATCAGTCATACTTTGCTTGCACAATAGAATCGCTAGATATTTCCCCCCCTCTCCTCAACTTAGTATAGACTTGAAAAAAAGAGACAAATATATAAAGCTTTAATTTTCCGTGAAAAAAACAAAAAACAAACTCAATTTCTTTTATTTTTTTTTCATCTCGTCAATACTATAAATGCTAGCAAGTCGGGCTTCTTCACGACAAGGCCTACTGGCCGTTGTTAGCAGAATAAGCACCAAAATAATGACTCGAAAGAATTCATCAATCTCAGCAATGGCCTATAAAACCCTACATCGCAATACTAAAAGACCTCCCTTACCAACTATTGAAACACCTAACTGGTCTGTAGATGCTGCCATTTCCTCCATTTTGACAGAAACTCCTGCTATCAAACCTGCTACTTCAGGTAAACAAAAAGTCCATATCCTCAACTGCCTTGTTCAAAACGAACCAGGCGTCTTGTCTCGTATTTCTGGAACTCTGGCAGGTCGAGGATTCAATATCGATTCATTGGTGGTTTCTAATACCGAAGTCAAGGATTTATCTCGCATGACTATTGTGTTACATGGTTTAGATGGAGTTATTGAACAAGCTAGACGACAACTTGAAGATTTAGTACCTGTATGGGCTGTTTTAAATTACACTGATGCTCCGCTTGTTAAACGAGAAATCCTGCTTGCCAAGGTCTCACTTTTGGGCCCTGAGTTTTTTCAACAACTCTTGCATCATCATACTCAAGTCTATCATCGAGCTGTTCCAAGCAGCAATTCCAACACTACTCATACCACTACCACCACCCAAGAACATCATCCAAATAATATGCCTTCCTCACAAGCCTTACGCCACAAACACGAGCATCTCTCTGATATAACTGCATTGGCCCATTTGTTTGGAGGCAAGATTGCTGATATCTCAGACAGTAATTGCATTGTTGAGCTTTGTGCAAAACCAGAAAGGGTTTCAAACTTTTTACAAGTGTTGCAACCTTTTGGTGTATTGGAATTGGTTAGAACTGGTGTCACGGCTTTGCCTCGTACTCCTTTTGACTCTGCAGTTGCTGAAGCTAGACTCGCTGCTGAAACCGATGGTCGCTTGGCTAAGAGTGCCCAAGATGTCGTTGATGCTACACAGCTTCCTCCTGGTTGAAATCCCTGCTATATTTTGCTTTCAATTTGTACACTAAAATCTACAAAGACTAGAGTTGCTTTTGATCCAGACATCTGTAAAGTCAAAGACACCCAATGTTGTAGAAATGCTAACGTCCGCTCTCCCGTGAACTAAAATCAAAACTTGATCTGAAATTTCCAGCTTATGAACCATATGTTCAAGCTCTTGCTCATCCATAACTGTCATGTCAACTTTATTCAGGTCAAATCCAACCACATAATGTCCTTTAGCAGTAACAGAACTGCAAGATATCCAGTCAGCTGTAGATACCTTTGCAAACGGCAATCCTTGATCTGAAATCAATTCCAAGTATCCTCGAGCTTGTCTTGCACCAAGTTCAACATTGGTGAAATTGAAACCCAATTGTGGTGGAGCAATTGTGATTTCAACATGAGTGCTTAGTCGAGGGTGCTCATGAAATGAACTAATTTTTGTTTCTGTCATTTGCAACTCTTTAATAAATGGTCTATTTATCTTTTTACTTTGCAGAGGCAGAGTATGAATAGACGTGGATAAAAGTTGAGTCAGCCACTGGGGAGTTTCTGGATATTGAACTTGCGCTCCTTGGACAATAACGCTGGTGAGAGCACCAGACAAGTATGACTGAACAAACTGGTCAATAACAGAATGATTAGACACAGTACAAGGTTCATTCAAACTGGGTAAAAATGGTTTGACATGTGAGTGGATTTCAATTTCATTAAACGACAGTGGACTGAGATCAGTTTTCATTGTCAAGAAATTTGTCAAGAATACATGATCATTTCCGCAACCAGGAATATACAAATCCCAACGCAGTTTTGGAATTTCGGCAGGAATAGAAGCGTTATAAAAACTCAAAAAAACAGCCTCAATACTCAAGCCCTGAAATCCCTCCTCAGAATCTACTTGCAAATCATCCAACTCGTGCGTACTTCTCAACCATGAAAGTGGATGCAATCTATCATAAATGGCAACTGGCCAAGTGCCCAAAGATATAAACGCCTTGTAGAGCGACAACTCTGTTTCATACCGAAGCACAACCAAATCTTCAGATATAAAGTCTTGTAAAAATTGCACCGCAGAAGGATCAGAAAAATTCGTCAAGTTAGCTCCGATATCAAAAGAAGTGACTTCATTCTGACGCACATTAACTTCCAACGCAGGAAGCAAAGCAGTCAACGCATGCGTATAGTTTGAAAACAACCCGTCCTCAGTTTGTTGCATGTAAGAAATTTGTACAGTTGTATTCTGAATCCAAAGTGACTTGATTGGATTTGCACAATGTCTGAGCACCCATGAACCATACCATAGGTCCTCATCAATTTTTGAATAGTTGAACTGTAACTGTCCTTGAATTCTCAAGTTGACACCCAAATCTGTCAAATTCTCAACTTCAATATGCTGAATATCAATGATTACAGCTTTTGAAAACCCACCTGCCCAATCTAGGCTTACAGATTGAATCAAAGTAACGAGCACAATTACAACGCCAATAATACCAAACACGCCTTTTTCAAGCATTGTCTGAATGGTACGATTGATAACATCAAGAAGCGTATTATTTTCTGGACATCTACATGGATTCACAGGTGTTGAGACATCTCTAGTTTCTACTAGAGACTCATCGTCAAGTAACCAAGTAGTTTCAGTCACATCATCAGACATTTCAGACCTGTAATGATCTAAAGAGAGAATACCACTCATTTAGACAATACCCTGAATTGGTGAAATGATATTCATTGTAGACTTTTTCTTTTCGTATATGAAATTGGCCATGACAAGCATTCTGTAGTCGGGGAGTATCACAAACTCAAAGTAACTCAAAATACTGCCATTCTGATTTCACAAATGTGAATCACAAAAAATAAACTCAACAACCCTAGCCCTTAATATTTTAGTACAATTACCACCACCACTCAAGCTTTCACCACTCATCACGATAGCAAAAAATACCTTAGACGCGTTTCACGAACTAAAAGTTTTATTTCAAGTATTGTCGACTTTCATCAAATTTCTTTGCGTTTATATTACTTTGAATTACGACTTTTCATCTTTTTTTTTGGCGCTGGTTACATATTTTGACGCGCTTTTCTTAATTTTTTCTGGCCTTCTTTTTACCTCCACAGAAAGTTTCTCCCTTTCAATATCCCGCCTTACACCCACCCACTACACAAGCCAAACCTCATTCTTAATCAAAATGTCTGAACCCTCTGAGAAGATTCCCATTCGCCTAGAATACGGTGATAGATCTGAAATCTACATGGTTGGAGCTCGCTCTGCTCTTGGAAAATGTTTCCGTACATATAAGACTCGAAATGAAAGTAAAATCCCAATGCCCCTCGTTTTTACCTTTGAAGGTAGGACCATACATGACCGCGATACTCCTAATTCACTGGAATTGAGAGCAAATGATACCATTAACGTCTTGTCAAAGGGTCTTTCGGGCTAAACTGCTTTTTTTCTGGTGGACTAAATACAACTTATCGCGACAACAACCCTCCTTTGCTTAATTGCAAAGGGAATCACACACCAGTTTTTATTATTATTATTATTTTCATTATTACTATCTTTTATTAAACGGCAGAGAATACTTTGTAGCTCTGATATCCATTTTCTCTATTCTTGTGTATCGACGAATTTGAAACGTACAAAAGATGAAAAATTTACTCAACAGTTTCTCCATGACTTCAACGTAGAACTATTGAATCCATTGAGTTCAGCCTTTCATTTTATCTGAAACAGTGACAGGGATAACACGGATATTGCTAGTTCTTTATCACAAAATGTAGTTGCACTAAGAACTCTCTTCAAAAGAGTTGAAAAAATAAAGATTGTAGGTCGTACCCGGGATCGAACTGGGGTCCCCGGAAATTTGACATTTGTCAATCAAAATCCGATGTGATGACCACTACACTATACAACCAATTTTTATTTAAAAAATTGTTAGTTGAAACAGGAACTGGTTGAGAGAAAATTGATAGTATTTTTCAATAAAATTGAGCAATTTTTTGCTTTAAATTGTCTGTATATTGTTTGATTCCCAAACCTAGTTTATATTTCTTTTTATTTGTATATTTATTTACATGCTCAATTCAACATTCTTCATATTTATAGGCACACACTCTTCAGGTTAATCGACATTTACCAAATTTGAAGAATTGCAACTACTTGAAATATCTAGGTCTCAAGTTGATTCAAAGGGTGTTAGGTCAAACAAGGAATGACTTCCTAGGCTTGGTGGAGTAGACATCCATTACAATATCTTTAAAAAATTTAAAACTATCAAGTACCTTTATGATAATTCCTCGAGGCTCCATGTACAATACTCACAATATATATATATATATATATATATATATATCAAGCTACCATTTATATAAATACCAAAAGTTGATATCTATTCAATTGTTGATAGTGAGAGGTAAATACCAACGTCCAACAGCGTATATTAACCCTTAGTATGGGTTTCGTGTCCGGACACATACTTGGTTTATCTTTCGGCGCTCAGTTACCAATAATGATTAATTTATCAAACCTTTGAAGTTTGTATAAGTCATGTTTAGAAAATGATAACAGGTTCCAAGGATTCATTCGAAAAGATTCATGTAGTTAAAGAGAAAGCTCAAACAGTAAATTCATATCTCCGACGTCTCTGACTTGCTCATCTTCTCTCCGCTTTATATTACATTGGTGCTCGCTCTTCCCATTTCAAACACAGTGGTAAATTTCAACCATATGAAAACATAACAAGTAAACTTGAAATCAATTTCTGGATACCATGTACAGTGGGAACTACAATAAAGTATAGTTAAAAAACTGTAACGCTATATCATTTCTTAGTTCCAACACTAATGAATGTACAACATTTTCTATTCCTCGGCTCCATATAGTAAAGAATATTGTCCAATTGTATTTTATGAAATGAACAGTGTTCTATCCAATGATTTTCCAATGGTTTTCAATATAAAATGTGGGCTCAGGTAGAAAACATGGAATGGAAACATTTACTTCAGTTCAAAGTATATGCCTGACAGTTTTCACTGTATATTAGCTCATTAACAGCAAAGTACATGGATCATAATGTAACTATTTTCATTTCAACCTACCAGAGCTGCTGGATAGTAAGCAGAGAAAATAAATATTCTTTCACAATCGATTCAGATCCAGAGGCTCTCATGATGCTTCACTGACTATAAAGACCGAGTCGGCTGAGTCTTAGATGCTCCATTCAATTTCACAATTCGCAAAGTGCAGTTCCAATCATGAAAACAAGATTGGTAGAAATTCTTTGAATTAATAATATTTTGTTAATAGAAACAGCAAAGAACTTGATATTCATCTCTTGAAATAGGGTTCATGAATAATCCGGACTCAAACCATATGCGTGAAAATTTTCACTGTAAACAAAATTACCAGCAGCAAATACTTTCTGAAGCTCGACTCTTAAGACTTTGGCCTAACGGAAACACGTGTGAACCTCGATATCGCAGATCAACGTGTCTTCAATAGCCCAGATTTCTAGCCTTCAACATTCTTGTTAATTTCTCCAATTGTTGACCCAACAAAATTCCATACTAAAAAGTTTAAAGGCAATCTCATTTTTCCATGGAATTTGACCGATTCTTGGTTCTTGCCATGAGACACTATCCTATAAAAAGCCGCACACTCTGCACCGGGTAAAGCTTACTAAGGTGGAATTTTTTTTTTTCTTGGTTTAAATAATTTTTCGCACGTTTCAATTTCCTTCTCTTACACTATCGTTAATTTTTTTTTCCTTTCAGGCTTGTGTCTTTTATTTCCCATAATCTCTCAGAGTCTTTGAGAAATACATAATGGCACCTCCTAAATATAAGCCTCTTCCCGAAGAGAAAAAGCCTGTTGTGCCCAAGCCTCAGACTATCCAACCCTCTTATCAGGGAGGATCTAGAGTTCCTAATGTTCGCAGATACAACAACAGCGGAGTAAATTCTCCTGCTCCTTCTTCTGGTGCTGCTACTCCTCTCACCGAGTCTTCTTCTACTACCTCTTTGACCTCCCTCGTTTCCGCACTTAAAGAAATCGAGCAGACCCCCAC
>JAKTYJ010000164.1:0-15216 GCA_030674515.1 Geotrichum armillariae | reverse complement strand
CTTCAAAGTTGATCGAAATGTCCAGGGTTCGAGCCCCTGCGTGGGAGTTTTTTTTAATTTGATTTTATTTTTTGCCCCTACCATTTGCTTTATTTGTACTTTAGATAGCCAGGAATCGGAAGAATACACTGTTTAAAAGTATTTCCAGCCATTGCAGGTTCTGGTCATCTAATATAAGATCAGTATCCTCTGAGAATGCTTATTTTAAATATTCGGTCATATAATTCTATTAAGTTGCTGTAAACTTAAAGAAGCAGGGCTTGTGTCTGGATGCAGTAAATTGTAGTTTGAGAAACCGATGGCTTGGGATTTGTCGGTGTTTAACAGCTAATTTTTTTTTTGATGATGAGTATAATCAACTAATCGCCAAGTTTACCTACACTTCTGTCGTTTTCAATACTAACTAAAAGCTCATCATACGCGTCTATAGAATTATTAAGTTTGTTTGTAACTATAAGCTGAGATTCAAACCTTGACCAAACAATTAAACACAGTTAACAAGAGACAGTTTGGGTCTTGACTCGCTCTATACTAGTCAATAGTGTGGTATTGAGCATCATTATTCTTGCAACTTTAAAGAAGTCTCTCTAGTTTGTGCTTTCTGAATGGAAGAAGTGAGTTAAATCAGACTTTGAAATTATTGACAACCACAGAGCTAAATATCATTGATAATTGCGCTCATCGAACATTCCAGAGCTGATTCATAACCTTTAAATGTTTCATAATTGACCAAATAAATCAATTATTAGGCATCTCAGATTTGAATTACTGGTTAACATTTGCAGAGTTAAACATTAGATATCTAAAATGTGAAACGTCCAGAATTGACTGCCATTAACTACTACAGAAATATAGTAAATTATTTTTTGAAGAAATACCCTGGAGGCCAAAATATTCCTTGAAATAAGATATTCGGAATATGCAGCCAAATATAACTTGGGCTAGGCCTACTAATATATAACCAATGATATTTTATGAATATATGCACATATGACCAACAGATACTGATTTCTCAAAGTCCCTTCCAGCAACTTCAGCACAGTGATTTTACTAAATTTTTGACCTATATATTCCATATGACTTTGGTTATTCTGTCAGGCAAGATATCTTTATAAAAGTTTTTGCTGTGATACAATTTAGGGATCCGATGACTGCCTTACACTTTTCAAGGCCAAAACGAAAGTTCAAATTTCAGTAATATATTTATAGGATATGGAGAGCTAGTTTGCAAAGTTTTTTTAGAGTAAGTATTACAAGAAATGAAAAGAGTTTTGACTAAATCTAGAAATTCTTTTCTCGTCCGTAGACCAATCTTAGAAATAAATTTTGCAACAAGTAATTCTTTCAGTGTCTCAGGTCGACCAATTTCGTCTGAAAAGCTATCCCATTGCCTACACCGAGCCCGTAGGGCTAGTGAATTCCGACTGGAGGTGATTCGTAGTGCTAAATATCTGCTTTCGTTGTGTGTTTTCTAGATTGGATGCAGTTTGACTTGACGACAGACGGGAAGTAAGTCAAAAATTTATTAATCTATTAAGTTTCTAAAAAATCATATTGTGGACAGTGGGTAGGTTACTCCTCAGTACTTTCCTCCTTAGTCTCTTCTTGAGCGGCATACAAAACAGCAGGACCTTTAAAATATTTACGTCCATTAATGAAATACCAACCAGCAGAAATACAAAAGAAACCCATGAAAACAACCGATGCATAATTCATGGTAGCAGGTGTAACTGGAATGACAACAGGCATTGAGAACAAAACAATGGCCAAAACAATCCAAAGACAGGTGATGATGTTGAGGAGGTAACCGAATTTGCCAAGTGAGAAAGGTGCGTTGGCAAGTTGTTTACGGCCGTTTAGAAGGGAGATGAAAATGGGTACGGCATAGGAAACGGAGAAACAAATAGTGGCAGAGCCTGTAAAAGCATTGAATGCAGCACTTGAACCGAAATACAAGAGTCCTAAAAGACTGCTGACAATGGCACTGAGGATTACTCCCCAGACGGGGACACCGAGGTCTTCGTTGACACGCGACCAGATTTTGGAACCAGGGATGGCACCATCACGAGCAAATGCGTAAGTAAGACGAGATGAGACAGTGAAGGAACCGACACTACCAAACATCATGATTCCAAGAATAAGAAATAAAAGACCGAATCCACCACCTGGTGTGCCGGTGACGAGTTTGAATAAAAGACCGATGGGTTGACCATTTGGAACGGAAAGAAGTGCATCCACATCGGGAAGTACAAAAAGAATGGGCAAAAGATAAACCAAACCTGTAAGACCGGCAGCGGCAACGGAGAGAACCATTCCTTTTGGCACTTCACGTTCTGGGTTTTGGACCTCTTCACACATGGAAGCTACACTTCCATAACCAACCATTGTAAAAGCACCTTGCAAAAGACCGACAAAGAAAGCCCATCCACTAGGCCAACCTGAATAGGATGCATCGAAATGAGTAAACACAAACTTTGCATCATGTCTCATTGGTGCCATGACACTTAAGACAATCAAAATAATGATTGTACTAGCAGCTGTCCAGTAAATACTTGCAGTGTTGATAATGTTGAGCAATTTGGAACCATAAATGTTGATGAGAGCAGAAACAAGTGAGATTGCCCAAAACATCAAGACAGTCTGCCAAGCAGTAGGCACAAAGTCTTCTCTCCAAAGAGAAATGGCCGACAAGATGAGTTGACCACCTGAAAAGTTGATTGACGTGTTACCAGCCCAGCACCCGACAAGAGTAAGCCAGCCTGTAATCCAAGAGTTTATGGGAGCCCATTTTGGTGTTGAAAGCATTGCACTCCAGTAGTAAACACCTCCAGAGGTTGGGTATACAGAGCAGATTTCAGCCAAAGAAGCAGCAGTTGCTAAAGAGATGAAAGTAATGAAACACCAGCCCCAGAGAATTGTGACGGCTTGCCCTTCAAGAAGACCAATTGCCATGGTTGAACTGAGACCGAAAGGAACAGCCATGATTGCGAAAGAGAGACCGAGAATAGTCAACATAGACAGTTTTCGAGGAAGTTCTTGCTGGTATCCGAGTTCATTGAGCTGGACTTCATCTTTGTTGGTGGTGACACCAGGGTTGGCTTCGTCCATGGTGAGAGTTGGTGGTGAGGAGCTGGTGGATATTCATTCTGGAGACGGGGTCCAGATCCTATTTATCTAGGAATGCAAAAAGAAACTTGGATAACGCCGTTCAGGCGATCTTGCCTATAATTTTTGGGGACTTTTAGCATGGAAGCCCGGCGGATTCTTTGGATCTAGATTTTTCAATTTGTCAGGTATTGCATTTGCTATGATTTGGCCTGTTTCTGAATATTTTAGTGCAAGTTTACATTCTGTCATTTCAGTGTTACTTGAAGTGTTACTTGAAGTGTTACTTGGAGTGTTACTTGGAGTGTTAATTGGAGTGTTACTTGGAGGTGTGATGTTTGGTGGTGAAATTTTGTTAGTAGTAGCTTAATATTTACGTTATTGTAATACACAAAGTTAGATAACCAATGGAATTAATTGAATTTTTCTTCTTTATATGAGCAAATTGACTGAAGAAATAGCAAGCATAGTTTTTAAGGTCTTTACCCATTTTTAGTGTAGTACTTGAATTACTTATATTACTTGAATTGGTTAGTTCTGCAGTTAAAGGTGCAGTAATAGATGATCATGGGCAGAAATGGATGTAGACGTAAACAAGAACAACTTTAAGGGTTTCTGAATCAGGAGGTGGGCAGAAAGGGGGAATGTGAGAGTTCGGAAAGTGTTCCCGTTGATTTTGCGTGGTAATGTCTACCACAGATTACTTGAGAAGTTGACGTAGATCCACTACAAGTAAAAGTAGATTTAGTACAAAAGACTACTACGGATACGCAAAAAATAGTTGTACTACAAATTACTTTGCCAGACCTTGTTTTATTTCAGAAGGCCATCAAATATTCTTCGGTAAGAGTGCATTATGCAAGTAACATCCCAAGAGAAAGCACACGACTAAGAATAGCTATATGCTTATCCAGTAACCCTAACTTCTCCTGCTTCAAGTCTTGATTGAATACTTCAGGAGTATTATTTAATATCAAAATGTGTAGACAACTAGAGCAAATTCAGAAATCGACTAAAGAATATCAGAACCATAGAATCAAAGCCTGTGATTTTATGCCTTACTATATACATACACGGCTTGGATTGTTCTGTTACATTTTGGACCGCATAAAAAGACACCAGGGCCAACCAATCTCTTTTAGAACCATTATACTGAAGCAAGACTTGATGATTTCGGCAGTATTTTCTGATACTTCAAAGTAATTTAGTAGATCTAAAACTACTGCCACAATGTAAAAAAATAAAATGTCAAAGTCGTATGATAATGGAAATGAACCTGGTAGAGCCGTTATCTATTACAAGGTGACATGCAAGACTCTCAAAAAGGGTTGCAGGAGAGTAGTTGATTCTCGATTTATTTCAACTATAGGCTAGAAGCAACATGTTTGTAATTTGAAACTATTTCTCTAATTTTTTGTTTATAAAAGTCTTGAGACGAAGTTGTAATCTTTTGTGGAGTATCGTCACAATTATCTCTCATACTAAATCTCTTCTATACTGAAAGATAACCCCAATCCACTAAAGTAAAGGACTACATTGTTCATAAAATGGCCTGAAGTTTAGCCGTACAATATCAGTTGGCCCGAATTTTATATGAATTATTTCGTATCTGAATTCAAATGACAGTGATGATTAGCTATGGCCTATGTTTTTCATTTCAAGATTGAACTATGACCCACGGGGTGAAGTAGAATGAAGGCTTATAGGAAATCCACGTGTTTATACATTTTCTATTAATTATACCTGAGATTTTAATAGTAGAAAGTGATAATGCTACCTTAGGCGCAAGTTAGACATTATACTCAAAGTGCTCACAAAAGTAAAACCGAAAAAGTATAGAAACCAACGGCTTCAGGCACCAAGATTTAAAACAAATCGAAACTCCGAAAAGTTTGCCAGTTTATATGAAAGGTATAAATTTATAGCCTTTTCTTGTTTTTGATAATTGCTTTTGATGGGCTCGAGGCATTAATGTATTTTAACAGATTTAGCTGGTTACATTTACGCATCTAGATTAAATGTATAGCATAATATATAAACTCTTAAAGATCAGACAAAAGCTTGACAATCAATGGTTGATTGATTTGCTGTAAATGGTTTAATTTGTACTGCAAGTAAAATGCTTAGAAATGCTCAACTTCTGATTTGCAGAGACTCTCCTAATGAATAACATTTGATTGGCATAGTACTCAGTAAATAAAAACACTCCAACCGCCTCTACACTTTCGATTCTGTGAAAAGCCTCCCATTAGGAATAAAAATTAAAGCCAAAGCCAGTATCAAATTAAATCCATGTATTAATTAAGCTATTACTAGCTTTAAAATGTTCATTTACTCTGGATATATATAAACCGCACTAATTTTAAGCTGCGAAAGCTTCCTTCATATTTATTAAAAGAATGTTTTCAGGCCACCAAAAAAGCTCTAGATATCTTGATATGGACGATACAAGTTATCATTGATATGAAGTACGAGAGATAATTTCTACTTGGGCCAACCTTTTAAGACTATTTCATAAACAAAGTAGTATCACAGATCTATCAAATCTTGCTTTTCTATATTGTGTATGGCTCTGGAGCGAGATCGTGTTTTCATTTTGCGAAATCATAAAACACCTGGGTTAAATCAATTTGCTAAAATTTTCCAACACGTACAATTTTGCGCTCTAGTGGAATATACAGAATATAATGCTTCATGGCCTAAGCAGTTTTGAAGAGCCATATTGACAGGGAAACGCCTCCAGCCACCCATAGAGGGTCTTAGTTTCACCCTATGACATTTGATCAAAATATAAGTCACAGGTACAGAAAAAGACGCATTAATTTTACAGTACAGAAAAAAAGTACTCACCTACAACTTATCAAACCATCTCTATCAAACTTTTGGCTTGAATTGATTTTCTTAGTAACTTAATATATGATGAAGCACTAAAACTGCAAAATTGGACGTTTTTGCCCTTTCATTATTTTTCTCAAAATGGGCTGAGTTAGCGTTGCATAGTGATAGTATTAGAAAGGCCATTTAAAGTTCTATCAGCAATAATGTGCGAATATGGGTGCTTCAAAAAGCTCAATAGAATCAATGAGTTTTACATTACAAACAATTTTGAACAACAAGACTCTGAGACTAATAAAGAGAACCTAGTCTTCACTGGGCCCGAGCCTAAGCACTATAATAGACTCATTATTCAACAGGACAAAATGAGATGTGTAGTACCTAGAATTGTAGATATAGGTTATAATTACAAACTGAATTTTCAATTCGTAATGGCGACAGGAAAAACAATGCCTAGGCACAAATAAAACTTGTGATATTGCGAGAGAGATTCAACAGATCTCTAGAGAAATTCTTTGGTTACTCTAGCGGATTTGAAAGCCTATTTAAAAGAGTGTGTTATAACATTCCATCCAAACTTTCTTAGACAAAATAAACACATCAACTCACCTTATGACGCGCAAATTTTAGCTCACAAAAGAGAGGGACAAATGGAGTTACTAATGGTGTCTTTAGCATAAATATTGAACTATAGATGATTGGAAAAATGTGGTATTTTCAAATGAGACGTTACACCCCCTTGAAGTAGGATTTCAACTATTCTTGAAAAATGCTCAATTGGATACTCTTGTGCTTCAGCAAGACAATACACCTATCAAGATTTTATATATTTTACGGAAATGACTTGGTAATCAAGATTCTAAGTTGTTGGAGTGGCCCACATTCTCCCGATTTGAACTCCATTGAATACGTCTATACACATCTCAAGGATATTAACCACAATACTCCAGATAAACGTAGTTCTGGGTCTTCCGAGAGTTTTTATCAAAAAGTTGAATAAAATGCTCAAAAAGTTTGGGATCAAACTGGACAATCATGCAATCCATTCTTGGGGGAATAACTCAAAGAATTGACAAATGTATAAAAGCAAATGAATGGCACACTTACTATCAGACGCTGGAGTGCTTATTCAGTTTGCACTCTTAACTCTATCAAACCCATCACTACCTGCTGTTGATAATCTCTTTGTGTCTACCTCGAGTGGTGAATGAGACAAACATAACGTTTGAAATTGACAAACGCTTCAGACATTTTCCCAAATTTTCCCCTCATCACAACTGGACCGAATTCTTCTGCGAATTCAATAGATATCTCTATCACTGAAACTACTTTGGAATCACTAAACAACAATTTGCAGAAGTCTTTCTCATGCAAATTACGGAAGATCGCGTATATGAGAAACTGAGAATTTTTAGACCTGAGATTTTGGTACAAGCCTTCCAAATCTTGTATTATGAATTGAATAATCAGAGAATTTCGGTTTTTTCGGAGACCCGAAAATTTCTTTGATCACCTTAAAAACTAAATTCAAATAGAACTGATGATGACTTAAAAAAAAGACTACAGAATGAGTCCAAAAGGATTAGTCTTGAGAATGCTCTACATTTTCCCCACAACTTTCAGCAGGGAACCGTTGCAAAGTACCCCATATTGTTTGTGTGTAAAGGGCTACCTTAACTGGCGCCGAAAAAAGAAGCAGTTTCTATCCTCGACAAGTGGTCTGAAAAAATAAGAGACTACTACATTAGTATGAAGGCGCGGAAGCCGTAATAATTTCTCAAGACCCTTTTCAAACAAAATTTCCCCATGCGATATCAAGATTCAGAACCTACATAGTACATCACACTCCTAGACTTACCAGAACGATGTCTAAAAGACTAAAGTCTCGTATTATCAGACATTTTAATTCACCGAGGAAACCTGTAAGCCTCCATTCTGAGACATAATATTGAAACTCCACTTTGTTGGTACGCATCACCACTAGCTCTGAACTAAGGGGCTGTTAGAAAGACTGTCTGGAATAAGCCAGAACACCGGTATATAAGGGAACATAAGGACTATATTAAGAGAATCCTATCAAACACTATTGAAACAATTATTAATCATTAATGGGAATCATGGGATATAGATTTTGGATAACTAACTACAATAAATTCAGAGATACGCTCTGTATTTACACACATCAAATACTGCAACCAATCTTTTGTTCCCGAAAGTAACTACAGTGGGCATATTCTAGAGATGTTTCACTAAACATATTAAAAGGTTATTCTGAGACAATAAAGATAATCACAAACAGGTAGGATTATACAAACTTGGTTTCTTTCAATCTGTCTTTCCAACATACTTCGGTACAAGAAGTGAGTTCTGTTGAAATAAAAAAGTCGTGAGTATCAAATAATTATTTTTTCTTATGATGATTATCGCACATATCCGCTTAACAGACAAAAGCTGTCCAGGATATTACAATTTGCTCTTTTTCTTCTTCTATATGGTGGATCTATATAGCGACAAGATGGTTTCTACTGACAAAGCCCCACCGCAACAATACGATTGATGGCCAGATGCTTGAAAAGACTGCCAGCATGCTCTAAACACAGCTTCTAGCCAAGCTACTTGATCTTTCAAGAAAATGAGTGGTTTGTAGATTTGGATGTAGCAAAGCAGATTTGCAATAAACTCGTGTAAGTAATTGCTCAGAAGGAAACTGGACCTTTTTATTAACTACAAGAAATTTCAATTTAGTGACGTGCTAATTTTTGATAATGAATTGTTACCATAACGTATTGTCCTGAGTAAACTCTTAATACCTCTGAAGAATTTATTTGATGGATATGTTCTTCAATCTCTTTTATCTTGGTTCAAGTTACTTCACTACGGCTTTGGTAATAGGCTTTATGAACATTAGCCGTTATCTTGTATTAGGTGAAAGAGATATTATTGTACTTTGACCAGCTATACTAGCAAGTGCAACATTTAATATAAATGTATCAAAGAAGAAAAGGTAGAGGAGGTAATGATGATTTACTAATACTGGTGTTCTTCGAGAAACAAAACACAAATTTATTATAGACATTAAACAGTAATATAGAGTCTTTTATAACTTGGGGCCAGGGAAAGGGTCTTCTATAATAACTTCTTCACCAGGAATCACAGCTGTCAGAGAAGCAGGACCCTTGAAATGTTTGCGGCCATAGACAGCATACCAACCTGCTGAAATGGAGAAAAATCCCATGAAAACGACCGAAGCGTAGTTCATGGTTGCAGCAGTGACAGGGATAGCGGTAGGCATGCAAAATAAAACAATTGCCAGAACAATCCATAAAGAAGTAATAATGTTGAGCGGAACACCAAATTTTCCAAGAGAATATGGGGCATTAGCAAGATGTTTACGGCCATGCATAAGAGAAATAAAAATAGGGAAAGCATAAGAAGCAGAAAGACAAATAGTAGCAACACCGGTAAAAGCATTGAAAGCAGCAGAAGAGCCAAAGTAGATGAGGCCTAAAAGACTGCAGACGGTAGAAGAAAGAATGAGACCCCAAACTGGGACTCCGAGGTTGGTATCAACACGAGCCCAAAGTTTAGAGCCGGGAATAGCACCATCACGGGCAAATGCATAAGTACATCTTGATGCTGCAGTAAGCGCACCAACACCTGCAAACATGAGAATTCCAAGCAACAAAAACAAAAGACCGAACCCACCAGCAGGAGAACCAGTGGCTAGCTTGAACAAAGTACCAATGGGCATTCCACCAGGAGCGGCAAGCAGGACATCGACCTTTGGAAGTACGAAAAGGACAGGGAGCAAGTAAACTACGCCAGTAAGACCTGCAGCAGCTACAGATAGAACCATTCCTTTGGGAACTTCGCGTTCGGGGTTTTGGACTTCCTCGCACATGGATGCGACCATTCCGTAACCAGTCAGAGTGTATGCGGCTTGGAGAAGACCCACGAAAAAGGCCCAGCCATTAGGCCAGCCAGAAGCCGAAGCATCAAAATGGGTAAAGACATATTTTGCATCGTGACGCGTAGGAGTCATGACGCTAAGTACAATTAGAATGTTGAGGACGGAAGCAGCAGTCCAGTACACGCAAACAGTGTTGATGAGATTCAAGAATCGGGATCCATAGAGATTGATGAGAGTTGTAACAAGCATGACGGCCCAGAACATGAGCACGGTTTGCCAGGCATTAGGGGCCCAGTCATCTCGCCATAGAGTAATAGCTGAGAGAATTAGTTGACCGCCTGAAAAGTTGATTGAGGTAGTGACAGTCCAATTGCCGACCAGCGTGAGCCAACCAGTGATCCAAGAATTGATTGGTGCCCATTCAGGTGAAGAAAGCATAGCACTCCAGTAGTAAACACCTCCAGAGGTTGGATATACAGAGCAAATTTCCGCCAGGGAAGCAGCAATCGACAGAGAAATAAGCGAGACCAAACACCATCCCCAGAAAATGGTGACGCATTGACCATCAGTAAGACCAATCGCCATAGTTGTACTCAGTCCAAACGGGACGGCCTGTAATTGTTAGAACCGGTGAGTTTTTGTGAGCTAATGAAACATACCATGATAGCAAAACTCAGACCTAGGATAGACATCATTGATAGTTTTCGTGGCAGCTCTTGCTTGTAACCAAGCTCAGCAAGCTGAGCTTCTTCTCTGACCGCAAAACTAGCAGTAGTTGTAACTTTTTCCACGTCCATATTACTGAAGAAAAAATAAATTAGGAGGAGGAATGAAACTAAAAATAAAAAAGGTGGTGGACGATCGGTTCATATATATACTTTCTCCGCGTTGAAATAATCCTCGTTTCAAACACTGTCAGACAGGAATTGAACTAACTTTATCGATAAGATATCATTGCTTAATTAACAAGCTACACGGGTCTAGGCTGTTGAGGTTTACGGGGTGAGAGACTGAGAGTAGGTAGTTCAAACATGCAATCATGACGTCTCTCAGACTCTCCTCATTTTCACTATAAGCCGCGGCCTTTTGGTTCCAGAAAATCTTGCTCCTAAGTCTGCCTCTTTGAGTGTCTGCTTCTCTGCCTAGTTTTTCTAAAAAGTACGTCCTATCGGATTGAGTCGTCCACTTTTTTGCATATATTTTGGTCCAGATCAATTTTCAGCTGTTTTAGGCAAATTGCCGCCGATTTTCCATTTAGTTATCTGCCATCAACTTCCTGTCTCGGAGTAGCTAATTCTTGACAAAAGCTTGATGTCTGAATTTTCAATTTTCAATTTTCAATTTTCATATATTTCAGTTCAAGAAAGACACGGTTTTCACTAACTCTCCATGAATAACATGGATTTTAAAGTGTGAATTTAGAGACGTACATTATCTGGGCGCCTAATCAATTTGGATCAATGCACGATACTGGTGCCTATTCCCGTGTAACTACAGGGGAACATTTTCAATTGTTAAGATAACGCACTTTGAGTATATTTAGATTAAATTATATTTCGAGTCCCAGGTAGGTCATATTTTCCTGGGTAGAGCTGGACTGTGCTACCGTCCCATGTTGAGTATGAAAATACGAAAGCTCATGATTTGTGATACAAACCAGTTTGGGACGTCCAACATCTCGTCTTTGAACTTGTTAGTATTGAACATTTTGTTTGTAGCCACTGCAAACATGTAACCACACCTTGGTTGAAAAGCTCTCCAGATCTATATCAATTGATTCTTTTCTGATTCCTTTCAAGAGCGTGGGAAATCTCATCTACAATATCTTAACTACAGAGAAATGAACGCGGAAAGACTCTTTGCTATTCGTATCAGAACAAATTCCGAGCCTGTTAGACTTCGTCGCTCACAACGTCTACGATTAATTGGTAGTCCTGCTCATGTTTGTACTGAGGCCCTAAATTCCCCAGGAACAAGACAGGTTTCCCATGATATCAGTGAATCAGAGCACTATACTCGACAACTATCTTTTGCACACCGACGATTTCAGAGAATTTTACGAGTAGAATCCCGGCTTCAAGGAAGCATCATTCAGCCTACTCGTGATATACAATCCTTTCTACCTCCTTGTGAGCTACGCGAAGCAACATCTATCCTACATGTTTCTCAATGTGCAATTACACCAGTTTCATCTTTACCAAATACATTTACGCCTCAACCTGTTCTTCGATCTGGAAGGCTTTTGACGCAAGAGGAACGAGCAACTATGAGAGGACGACTTCCAAGGTATATTCATAATTAAGAAAAACCCAAAAAAAATAACTGATGTTCAATTAGAAGTATGTTTGTCTTCAATGGTGTGAGGAAAGCTCGTGAAACAATGGTCAGAGAAATTTGGGGACTTCAAAATGCGACAAGGATTAAGTAGATTAATACTAAGCTTTTCACTTCTCAATTGTAGTATACTCAAAGCAGAATTTTAGAATAGTTCAATTGTTTGAATACCTTGACGATAGCAGTTTGCAATGACTAATTCATTGCATCGTAAACAGCTGTTTGACAAGAAAAGGTAAATAAAACGTAAAGCTTATATGCTAGTGGTATGATCTTAACCTCATTCCTAGGTTGGTTTTTACGGTCCACAGACAGGAGATTAGTTTCGAAATCTCTGCAAAAACTATTTAGCGGGTAAAGCTCAAAATGTCCAAACCACCATTTATATTCTTATCATAGTTACCACATACAGAGTAATGATAGCTGAGCTATAAACATACCCTTCATAAAAGAACGGGACAATTGTTAAGCTCTAGATTGACACTTTCTGTGGCCGTGCAACAATATTAAATATTTCAATAACTTATGTGGTAGCAAGTTATTTACCATGCATTGATATGACTACAACTAAGAAGACTAAAAGAGATATTCAATATGCAGAAAGTAGAAGAGAATTGCCGGTCCGTAAAGAGAAATGTCTTTCAAATGGATGCCATATTATTCTATATTATACTGATTTCAATTTTTATTGGTGCTTTTTATTAGGTTAGAAAGATGATAAAAATATTCACAGTCCAACTATTTTTGTTTATCAACAAGCGTTTGACACTCACAAAAAAGGCCTGGATAATACTTTTTTACTTTTCCGAGTTAAGGTAGCTGTACTCGGGATATTCAGAACTTGAAATCATCTATGCATTTTCAATCTGAGACATTGTGCCGTACACCACATGGGACGTTAAGATGGGCTGTTGACTTTGTGTAGTCCGACACTGTTCTCCATTTTCATAATGTTCTGTCGTTAAATGATGGCACGGATTTGAATTTGACATGGTTCGGGTCTAGAGGTTTTGAACGAGAGGCCTACTTTTGTGATTCTTGTAACACTTACTCCAACTTAACTTTGCAAGGTGTTTTTGCAAATTTACAGAGTTTTAAGGTTTAAGGAACTATTTAGTATCTGCTGATTGAACTTTTAAAAAAATTTCTAGCTATTTTTGAAACTTTTTGGGGAAGTCTTTAGAATTACGGATGGTATAAATTTCAAGCATAATATTTTTGACATATTCAACGCATGTTCAGTCTCTAAATTTGGCCAACGTTAAGTGAAAAACGATTGTTTAATTTGTGAGTTGCTCAAGCATGTAAAACAAAGTGCCACTTGAAAAAGTCTGTTATACTTGTCCGTAAAATGGCATTAAACGAGTCCAAGCGAGTTGGAAAACGTTACAAGTACATGTGCACTGCATATAAAAAATGGCACTTAAAATCAACCTTCTGAATTTTGCTTTCTATTTGTGACGGCTTCAGTTATGGAATATTTTTGATTCGTTGATGTCGTTTAGATGCGCCATCTCAGCAATACATTATTCTATGCAAAGAAGAAAACTGCCAAGTTACCTTGTAGCGCGTAACTGTGCACAAAGTAATAAAATTCTCATTCGTATATCGAATCTTTGCTCATAGCCGTACTCTTAAACTTGGAGTAGTTAGATTTTTCGCTGTATGCCAGAATATTGTTCCGCAAAACAGGACGTTGATCCAAACTTAATGGCTAGTTGACATCACAAGAATGTCTCTGATCAGTTAGATTTGAAGCCTTACAGGTCGTGATAACAGAGCTAAGGCAGTTCGACCTTTGCAGACAGATAATTTTTACTCATATGGACCATGTCAGACCATATGAACGGATGACCTTGGAAAATGAACTCAGACTTGTCATGGAAATAGATTTAAACCTCTATACAGGCTCAGGTATAGGCCCAGATATTGATCTAAATCTATTCTCAACGACCCCCAGAACGTCAAAGCAGTTTGGTTTTTAAGTCCTGTGAGATGCAGTTTGTGTAATGGATTGCCTTTAACAATAGATGGACTGTGGCTATGCTTTTGCATCTAATGCCATTGTAATTCAAATTATTCCAGTGACTTCATGCAAAAGCAAGGTGGGCATCCGCACCATTCAAAGGAACTTGAGGTGAGCATACTAGCCATTACTTGGGGTAGCTGTTAACTCTATAGTGAGAATTTTGGTAGCATTATTGGTAAGCCAGGTCAGTGTAAAGATACAAAAACAAGAGATACGGCTGATACTCGAGATCCCCCTTTGCTCTTTGCTGTTTCTTGAGTCAGAGTGCCATCCCTTTCGCTGCTAATTTTACCAACATTCCCGTTTTCCATACTGCATTAGGCTCTTCGCGCTTGTTATAGGACCCTCCAAAGCTTTTCAGCATCCAAATGACTTCATTGGTACACAATTTTTCCCTGTTTCATGTTGAAAAATCTCTTTTAAAGAGTCTTTTCATGGGTCGTTTCCAGCAGAAATTTCAAATCTTGTCAAAATAACGAATTGGTTGGACTCAAAATACGCAAGGACTGGAATATTCACGCATAAACTCTTGACTCAGCAAAACTTCGTATTCAAGTTATATAAGGATTTTTGTTCTAATAGTGCATATTAAATACAATCACAACATTATTATATGGCTGGCATAACTATCGTTAAATTAATTTACAGTGCAATAGATATCACTATAAATAGAATTATGCAAGGACCATTTTTGAATGGAAAAAAGTAAAAAAAGAAGAAAAAAAAAATAGGAAAAAGTAAACACCTTGGAACTTTTTCATATAAATAGACGAATTCCCTCGATTCACGAAATTAATTACATTTTTTCTCCTTCTTTGCTAAGAAAAGTACAATATCTTCGTTCTTTATTAAAACCTTCTTGTCGCTAAATAGCAATTGTAAGTCCTACAAATTTCGCTTTACGAAGCGCGCTAACCTCCTACAGAGATAAAATGAGTTATCCCCGCGATAGCAGCAACCCATACACAGATCCTTTCTCACAAACCGACCAAGGTGTGGACAC
>JAKTYJ010000163.1:0-15271 GCA_030674515.1 Geotrichum armillariae | reverse complement strand
AATCAAGGTAGTTTATTATTCACCTCTGCAGAAGGAGCTACTTGCGTATTCTCAAAATGTGTTCTCCAATATACCCCCAAAGTTATGATGGCAAGAAATCTTAAGATAAGAGAAGCAAAACTCAAAGTATGCTGCTGTTAATTAAATTACGTGCTTGATATTCATGAAGATATTTCATGAATTTAAATTAGTGTCGAGAAACATTAGATAGTAGACCTTCCAGAAATGAATGCACAGGACTTTGCAAAATGTATTTTTCATTGGAGCCTGTGTAACTGATTTTCAATTGAATACTCACTTGTTGTTATCACTATATTTCTAGTTTCTTTCAAGAAATTACGCGAAAATTTGTATATAGTCATTCCACCAAGCCTAGCTCTTCTACAAGTCCAAAAATGTAATAAAAAAAAAGCCGCGTATAAGGGCCGTTTGGATGCCATTGATTGTATTTTACTAAAGATATAGAAAACTCAATCAACATGAGAAGCTCCCAAACTTATATGCAATATTTAACAGCAAACAATTCCTTTCAGAGGATAACTTTAATTTAATTTGGATTCATCTCTTATTTATCATGAGTCTATTGACTCAGTTTTAATAGAAATCTTGAATTGACATTTGTACTGCTACAATTGTAGCTTGCTGATTGTATTTCTTTTCTGTTGAAATATAAAGTTATAAATGGGGGTAGTTTGTGATACATGCCAAACGAATCAACTAGTTTGTTTGAACTCCCAAATTGTGGACAATCACAAGAGCACAAATATGATATTCAGAATTCAGCTTTCGCTAACTGGTTTGGAACCAGTGCGAGTGGAAAATAACGTAAGTTACGAAGCTCAATGCATTTTAATAGACTAGGCCTAGCTCAATTTTTTGCAGTACATGTATTATAGACTGGTATTCTTCTATAAAGTGTCTAATTACTTAATTCTAAAGTTTCAATATGCAATTGATTTGTAAAATTTGAGTCTAAATGCCCTCGCTCGACTACTTCTCCGAATCTATTTCCCGAGCTTTTTTAAGCTCGCCCGACACCGGAAAAATACATCTTACACTAGATCCAATCATTTAAACAAGAAAAACGTGAACACAGATAGGGATTTTGTTTGTGCTAGCAATTTACTCCACTAGAAAGTGTATTGTCTATATCTTTACAGATCTCCTTCTAGTAGATAGAAATGTAATAAATTGTACGTAGTGAGATGTCACACCTGTCTCCGTAGCCTAAGTTTATAATTTACGCTGTATACGTCAATTGGAATATTCATTCTTCGCATAATCACAAGAAATCTGGTTTAAAAAAAATTGTGAATAAATAAATGTTATATCATGTATTACCATTTCTGTTTTTCTTCTGTTTTGATTTCGGTTCTTTTCTTCTTACAATTGAACTTTCAAGAAATACTGACTTCTTAGAGGACATTTTCCATCTCAATGTCATCGTCATCATCATCGTCACCCCCATTACTATCTCCCATATCACCACTTCCACCTGAGATACCTCCAAATCCACCTGCCAGGCCAGCTGCCGACTGTGCATTTTTCTCCATGTACTCGGTTAAAGACTCACCGTTCTTCTTTTCCTCATTTTTCTTTAACTTGATCTGTTTATACTCAGCCTTCAAACTGTATCTCATAGCGTAAGGGCCCTTCTTAATAAGAACAGCCATTGTTTCCAAAACCTCTTTCAAGTATACTTCAGGCTGCTTTGTTCGGTCCTTTAATCCCTTCAAACTCCAGTAATCGAATTCCTCGAAAAGTGTAAACAGCAGGTCCAAAAGATCATTACGAGGCAAACGCGTTGCTTTTCCTTCAGAACTGAGTTTGTTATCCTTCTTCTGGGCGCGCATAAACATGCTTTGGTTGCCACGCAAGGATTGTGAAAAGGTGCCGCTGGTGACACCTGGAGGCTCTGAGAGAAGAGTGACCTTGGCCTGAGTTGGGTCTTCTTGCAACTTCTTTCTTTCTCGGACAACATTGCTGTATCCTTTATCATTCAGTGATGGCGTAACCATGCACTCATGGCATACTGTGCCTACCAAAGAAGTTCGCTCTGTTTTTCCGTGTTAGCATACTGATTCAACCAACAACTGACTGTTTCATACTTGGAATTGTCCGCACGTATGGTGTAAATCTTTCTTTATAGTTGAACCGATTGAACTTGGTTTGTGGTTTAACCTGAGCAGGAGTTGGTTTTGGTTTGGCAGGTTGTTTGTCGTACTTGGGCATGTCCTTTTCAGTGAAAACGTATGTATTGTCTACAACTTGTTTCACTAACGCAATATCATACTCATGCGGAATCTCAGCAGATTCTGGGCTATCATTCAGAACAAGCTTGACTTTCCAGGGCTAAAAATACATGATCAGTTAGCCAGAATGAAAACAAAATATGGGGAAACTTGGGGAAAAAACCAACCTCTTTTTTGTTTGACGTAGAATTAGTATTACAGATCCTCACTCTTCCAAGCTCTTTCCCACTGTTGCTCTCTACATTTCGCCACTTGTCCATCAAAAACTTGGGTAAACGAACCAGCCAGACCTTGGTATCTTCCTTCGTCATGTCGAGATCCAGTGAATCCTCATAGTTCTCGTCATCCTCACCTGTTCCTTCTTGTTGAGTTAAAGAGCCATTCGCGGAGCTTGCAGGAATCGATGAGCTACTGGAACTAGTCATGCTGCTGGCGCCATTGTCTTCGCGAAACTCTTTCTTCACGGTGATTTGATGATCAGACATTGTTTATTGTGAGCTAACAAAATCAACGAGTAAAAGAAAGACTCTATATATATTCAAGATCTCTAAGAGTATTACTGAGCAAGATCTATTCGAAATAAGTTGGAGATTTGATGATAAAAATCTGTAGATGGTACTGAAAATGGCAGTTGGGAGTAAATAACACTTGCGGTCTGTTATTTACGTAGAACCTAGATATACACTATATTGTCCCAATGTTTTAACATTTTTCAATCTTCACACACACTAGCACTCGAGATCATGGACTTTTCAGCGCTGTTGGCCAAAGAAATTGCTAAAAAGAAACAAGTTGCTTCCAAAGCCAATACAGATGGTAAAAGCAAAAAATACGTTTCTCAAGCTGACTTAAAACGCGCAGAACAACAAATCATTGACGACAAGCAACGGCAACTAGACGAAGCGCGATCCCAAAAAGCCGAGAAATTAAAACGAGCAAGACAAGAAGAAGAAAGGGAAGAAGAATCCAAACGACAACGACGTGAAGAGAAGAAATTACTGGATAAACTGGCAAAGGAAACCCAGGAAAAAGAAGAAAAGGTTGAAAGCGAAATAGGTGGGCTTGAAGAAAACAAACTGAATGATGAGGAATTGACAAATGCCTTTCGCGAAAGAGGCGAACCTTCGTTATTTTTTGCAGAGAAACGGGCACATAGAGTACTAAGGCTGCATAACCTGCAACTGTTGGACGAGCAGAAAAGAATCGATAAAGAGGAAGACGAAAAAGAACTGGCAGTCGATATGGAAATTCAGAAATCTGATATTAAAACCGATTCCAACAAGGTATACATGCAAATGAGAGCTACGGTCCGTACCATACTTTCAGAATGGGACCAAGTGTTAGAAGACAACACCGCCACCACTGAAGAAGCTTTAGAAGTCTTTAATCAAACACAAGCATATTGTCAACCATTACTCTTGTCATTACGAAAAAAAAGTTTGCCTGATCAACTTTACCCCAAGCTCGCTGAGCTCCTCATGCACTTACAACAACACCGGTATAGGGAAGCCAATGATATTTACATCAAAATCAGTATTGGAAACGCGACTTGGCCAATTGGTGTCACGGCAGTTGGAATTCACGCGCGTAGTTCACGAGAACGAATTACAGGATATGGTAATGAAAAGGATTCAAGTATCCAGATTGCACATATCATGAGCGATGATGCTACACGAAAATGGTTAATTGCAATTAAAAGATTTCTTACATTTGCTGAAGGACATCTTAACAACAAGAGTTTCAAAAGTTAAGAAATTCCAAACTATTTATTAAAATAAACCCACTTTTTTTTATTAAGCCCAACTATTAGATTATTTTTGCCAGGACTTGGCTACCATTCCATCAGGAGGATTGGTCTCGAAGGTCTTTTTCTGGACATCTTCCCAGTTTGTACTGAGAGCAGTACCGTTGCTCTCAGTATAACTCTTCATCATGGCTCTTTGAGTATCGGGATCAGCTTGAGAATAGATTGTACGGAAGAAGGCATTAGGATCATCTTCACTCTCTTGCTTTTCAAGGTCGGCGATATCGTCCTTAAGAATGCTATCCCACTGCTTGGGACCAGTTTTGGACGAGGTAGGGTATGCAGGTGCGCTGGTACCCAGTTTCTTTTGGGCTTCCTCAGCTGTAATAACAGACGTTGATTTGTCTCCTTTAGTGTTAGTAGCGCCCTCAGACAACAAGGCTGACCATTTATTAGTGTTGGCCTTCTTCAGACTAAGTTCAATCTTGGTTCCAAAAACTCTGGAGCTTGAAGCCTTAGTATCAATCTCTCCAGCGAGCGGATCAAAATCGTAGACAAAGTCTGAACCAGATGCAAGAGGAAACGAAACAGTGACGGAAGTAGAAGTAAAGTCAACCTTGACTTTTTCTTTGGGAGCATTCTTGATAAATAAGGAAACGTTCACAGCAGTTGAGTTTTGATACCAATCGTATTTGATTTTGTCAGCCTCAGGCTCAGGAACAGGCTCAGGAGCCTTAGCAGCTACAGCTGGAGCTGGAGTAGCCACAGGAAGTATGGTGGCAGGAGGTGCAGTAATTGCAGGCACAGCAGCCTTGACTGGTGCAGATTGAGGCTGGGGAGCTCCTGCAGTAGGAATCTCGTCGATAGTAAGGAAGTTCGAATCATGAGTTTCTTAACAAGTTAGTCAAATAGTAAATAGATCTGATTTAAATCAGCACTCACTGTTTTCCAACTTGGAGTTGATCTTGCCATTCCAAATTCCAGTCATGGCAACGAACTTTGGGTCTGGGTTATACTTGGTAGCCCATTCGATAGAGTATGAGGCTTCATGAAATCTGTTCATCAGGAACAGAGAAATGCTTTAACAAGACTGTTAGAAAGCTCAATATTCAAATCAGTAGAATAACTTACGGTCTTCGTAGCTGAGCATCTGCGATGGCTTCTTTATTTCCTTCCTCATCGGCTGCCATAATTCCAATCTCAGCTTGTCTGAAAGCATTGGCGTATTGACCCTTTCGCTGGTAAGCAGTAGATCTATAAGAATCAAACACGTTAATACATATTCACAGTCATTATAAAAAAAATACTCACAGCAAAATATTCAGCTTGGAATTCTTAGAACCTTTGAGCTGTTCTACAGCTGTTTCGATAGCCAGATCGTAATTCTTTTCATCGAGGGCTACTTCAATAGTGCTCAAAGCTTGTGAGAGAGATATCATGGTGAAATTCGAGGAAGCTCGCAATTGTAAGAATGAAAGTGATATTAATGGGATTCAGGTGGGGTTTAAATGAAAAAGAATGATTCAAAATGTGGAAGGAAATAGAAAAAAATAAAAATAATTCCATCATATGGGTTTTCCAACACACAAAACTAATGCGATTTAATAACTGCAACTGAATATGTGAACTTTCAACTCCTAGTATTGTGATATTTGAGGATTTTGTTCATCATTGATTTTTCAAGTCTACTGCTTTGTTCTTATGGCGAAGGGAGTTGTCACACTTGATTGCTGTAGCTCTCTTAGAAACATACTTGGCTTAAGCATGTTACATGTTTTCAAATCCCTGATTCTGTTTCAATTATATCTAGATCAATCAGACTCTTGAAACAAATTAAAAGTATAGATATTAGAGACTTTAAGTAGACTCGTGATATATGAGTAATTTTTTAAACGAATGCTAGACTATGATATAAAATAAACATACCAACTTACTCTTGACGCACTCTCTTTTGACCATGGGGATTGCCATCGCCTTGATCCCCTCCTTGCTGACCACTGCCTTGCCAGTTCCCTCCAGGCCCTTGTTGATTCTGTCCGTAGAAACCTTGGAATGGATATCCTCCTCCGGGTCCTCCTTGAAATCCTCCTCCGGGTCCACCACCCCAGTGGCCTCCACCACCATCCATTCCTCCTCGTCCACCTCTACCACCCATACCACTTCCTCGCATATTGTTGAATCCGCCGTAGTCCCCTATGTTGTTCATGCCACCGCCCATGCTGTTGAAATTCCCCATGCCACCCATATGGCCTCCGCGGCCACCAAACCCTCCACGCATTCCAAACCCGCCTCGACCACCTCTCATATGCATGCCACCGCGTCCACCCATATTCATGTTAGGAATAAAGTTTTTCGACTGAGGTCTGAATGGGTTTCGAGTCGGCGTCACGAACCCTACACTAACTGGCTGAGAGCCTTCACCAGTGATGTTGGATTCGACATAGGATTTCACCGCACCCGCTGATTCTGGGGAAGAGAATTCCATGTACACGATTCCTTTTGATTTACCGTTTACTTTGTATTCGTCAAACATGACAAACGCGATTTCTTTTTCTTGGTTTGCGGTGACGGCGTAGCCTCGAACCTCTTCTTCATTGACCCACCATTCTAGGGTTTGAATGACAATTGCAGTTGTAGGTGTGAATGAGGGAGAAAAATTTGTATTGTTATGCTGATGTTGTACTCCTTGTTGCTGGTAGAAGTTGTTGAAGTTTCCTCCTCCTCCTCCTCCTCCACCGGTGTTGTAATTGTTGTAATTATTGTAATTGTTGCTCTGATTCTGGTTGTATTGTTGCTGTTGGCCGCTGTTATTGTTGTAATTCATTTGGTTATTGGATTTCTGTTGGAACCGGGCTCCAGATCCGCCACTATTGTTGAAGCCTTGATTATTTCGGTTGTCGCCATTATTGAAATTTCCTCCTTCGCGGTTCGAGTTCTGATTTCCAGATGATGGAGCAATATCCGCTGATGGTGATCGGTCGTCGGTAGACACCACTGGAGCGCGTATATATCCATCATCTTCATCATTCAAATCAATTTCATAGTTGTAATCGTCAGGCATTTTGACTATAACAAGATAACTATTAGATTGATTTATATCACTGAGGATTCTCAAATATATATGACACCACAGATCAAGATTAAGAAATCAGATCTAGTAAGAACAAATATCGACACTTACTGTAAATGTAAGTAACAAACAGGTTCTTTTGAAAACAATAGTAGTAAAATAGTACAGGGAAATGACAGTATTAACACGAGGAATTGGGGTTAAAACTTATTCTTTTATAGTCAACAACGATAGTAGAAATCAACAAAAGACAAAATAGATTGATAAAAAAAAAAGAGCAGCAGATAATAATATGGCAAATAAAACAAAAAAGTGAATATGAAGAAGAAGAGAAGAAGAAAACGCGAAAGTTGAAAATAAAAGGCTTTGCATAAGTGAATCAACGTGATTTCACTTGTGTCAGTATTAGGCCTAACCCTAAAACACACTCTGTTCTTAGCCCCTCGAAAATCTCGTGGAAGGACACTTCATCTGCTTTCAATTTCAACTTTCTACTTTGAAACTTATTTCTTTTCTTTAATTATCCACTTTTTACTTTCAATTTCAAACACTACAACTTATTTATAATGGCTGGCGACGGTTTCGAAAAGATCTCTGAAATCCCTGTGGAGTTTATCAAGGAAGGAACCACTTTCTTGAACAGATGTACAAAGCCTGATGCTTCGGGTATGTTTGATTCCATGAGATGATTCCACGAGATATCACAATCTTAACACGTCTAACTTAATAGAATTCACCAAAATCATTAGAGCTGTTGGTGTTGGTTTCGTCGTTATGGGAGCTATTGGCTACATTGTCAAGTTGGTAAGTCTGAACAGCATCACCTTCTTTGAGTCCATATCTAACAATACTTGTGCTATAGATTCACATTCCTATTCGACACCTTATTACTGTTTAAAGTCCTTTTTTCATACAAAAAATATCAAGAAGCTTTAGCTGCTTCTCTTGTTTACAGCTGTTTGCATTTTGGGGGTATCATGTAATTTTATTTATGACTTTCTACACATTTCGTCCACCAGGACTTCACCTGTAGTCTATTTGTAGCTGTAACAGAATTTTTCACCCATAATTTTATGCTTGGGAGGATTTCATACCTTTTTTTTTCACCTCCTACACCATATTTTACTACCATACAAGAACTAAATAATGTCTGCACCAAGTCGTGGAGACCCACCTAATGGGCGTGGAGGAATGAGTTCACGAGGAGGTCGAGGAGATAGGCGTGGACCAGACATTGGACCAGACGGAAAAGAAATCAATCCTTACATTCCTAGGTTCATTGCAAACGCGCCATGGTATTTAGAAAAGACAGACGATTATCTACAGCACCAGAGATCCACAAAAGAAGACATTAAAGGAGAATGGTACGACCGAGGTCGCGATTCAGACAGACAAGCGCCTACAAAGTTCCGTAAAGGAGCATGCACAAACTGTGGCGCCATGACACACAAGGCCAAAGATTGTATGGAAAGGCCGCGGAAAGTAGGAGCCAAGTATAGTGGGTTGGACTTACGAGCAGACGATAATGTGCAAAGTATTAGGACTACATGGGATAGCAAACGAGACCGATGGAACGGATATGACGCAGAAGAATATAAAAGTGTGGTGAACGAATTCGAAGAAGAGGAGCAACTGCAAATTGCAGCTGAAGAAGAAGAAAAACTACGAAAAATCCGGGAAGGCCCTAGTGGGGACAATCTCTTGGATGAGGGTGAAGACGGAGAAGCTAAACCTGATGCTCCTAAGGTTACTACAAGGACTCTGCGAGTAAGAGAAGACAAGGCAACATACCTAACTGATTTGAGTGAGGATTCAGCACTATTCAACCCCAAAAGTCGAACACTGAGGTCCGAGATCGATGGATCGATTAACGACCGTGGCCAATTTGTACGAAAACTTACAGACCAAGCCGAAGATCACGATGAGCTACGGAGGTTTGCAGACTTGGCAGCTGAACGTGGCGAAGAAATCAACCTAGAATCAAGCCCTACCGAAGGCATTTTAAAACTTCGACAGATGCAACAGGCAGAGTCAGAAGCAGCAAAGAAGCTCAAGGAAAGTCTTCTTTCCAAGTATGGAGGTGAAGAGTATTTGAACACCAAAAGACCTCGAGAATTAGAAGAAGCCCCAGTTGAAGGATATACAGAATACACAGCAGATGGGGATGTCAAGAAACAGAAAACAAAACAAGAAACTGGAAAAACAAAGGAGAGCAAACTAGACGAGGATAAAGATATCTTTGCGATATCAAAATATCAAGAGGATGTCTTCCCTGGGAATCATAGTTCTGTATGGGGATCTTATTGGAAAGAGGATAAGTGGGGATTCGAATGCTGCCATTCGTTGATCAAACAGTCCTATTGCTTAGGGAAAAAGGGTCAAGATATCAACGGCCAACCAAAAAACGCCATATTCACAGGCGAAGAGGTCTAATACACATACATGTACATGTGTATAAATTCCCAAAAAGTGACGCGCGTAGCTACGACTTAATTTCACACTCATTTCAACCAGCCACTTTAGGCTGACTGCCCAATGATGTAGTCCATACCCTAACCCAACATACATGTAGACTTTTACGCATGGTTTTGGTCCGCAAAAAGATTTCTTTCTTGGGCAACCTTTCCCGTCTTCTTTTACAAGTTTCCCGAGTATTTTAATTATTCTATTTTTTCATTCTCTTTTTTCCTAAATATTTTCATTCACATTAAGACTTTTTCTGTTGTTTTCCTTTACCTTCATTGTTTTCTCTCTCACTCTTTTGCTTATCTTATCCATATGACTCTGCCCATTTTAAAGCGACACAACGAGATTACAATAAAATGAAGTATGGTTCTGAGCTTTCAAGACGGTCGGTGCCCGAATGGAGGGCTTATAATCTGGATTACAATGAAATAAAAGAAATCATCAAGCAAGCTACAAGTCCCAACGCAGCTTCGAACTCCCTACAACACGTCTATGAAGCTCTTTTGGATCAGTATGACTCTGTGAGTATACCTTGAACGTTTTTACGCGTTTTTTTTTCTAACCAAACTTTAGATTGGACTATTTGTCAAATCAAAGACTGGAGAGATTGACCGGCGAATTGCCCAGAGCGAGAAAATCGTCAATTTAATTGCTGAAAAGGACGATAAATCTATGGTCTCGGAAGTTCAGAAGGAAGTCTCTTGGTCACACAGGAAAACAAGACAGTCTCTAGTTCTTCGACTCCGTCAAGAAGTGGTTCAACTTACGCGTGATGTCCAGCATTTGGCAAGATTTATTGGAGTTCAACGAACAGGGTTTAGAAAGCTGCTGAAAAAGTATAAAAAATGGTCGCACTCGAGCAGTCTCAGTGAACAATTCTTACCAGTCCTTGAAGCCCCGACATCGTTTACGAATCAAGATTTCACATCCACGTTCCTTGAACTTTCACTTCTTTATAATGTTCTACGGCAAGCAAAACTTACTTCAATTACAGTCACACCACATGTTTATCCAAGCAATGAAAACCTGTGTATGTTTGATTGCGAAATGGTCACAGCAATCTCCAATTCGGTAACTTTCTGGATTCATCCTGATAACATGGTTGAAACTAAAATAGCTCTCCTACGAAACCTAAGTCTGGTTTCTGATTCATCTGCAAGCTTACAAAGTTCAACCTCATTTTCTAATCTCGCATCTCTAAATCAGGGTAGTCCAACCAAGCATTCCGACAATGTGGGACATTCTGGCGAATCTTCCTCACGCGATGCTCCCCCAGTAAGTGATCTTACCTATACGACATATCTAGACAACTCCAAGAAATTCTACTCCATCCAAACCAACTCTGAACCAGGCCAAATTCGCAGTGTCAATGGTGCAAATACTTCTTCAACCCCAGTACTGTGCTCTCCAGTAGGAGGTCTGCGGCATTTCTGTATTGCTAATCTGTCTTTGGAACAAGCCGATTTGGTCGCCAAGTCACAGTATGAGGCACTCACAGGTACGCTTAAAGGAATGGACAATATGAGCAAAGTGGCTCTATCATGGGTCCAAAAGCGTCAGGCAGCACCTATCTCAAAGATTTCCTCGCAGCGAGCGAGGTTCCGATATTCAGAAAGAGTCAATGATCTCTCTGCTGGTTCTGGCGCTTCGTCTCCAAACACTCACATGGATTCGCCGGATATCTGGGCCACACTTGATAATAATATTAAAATGACCAAGAGTGGCGCTTCTCAACCACAATGGCCGGCTGATGAAGATCCCCAAGACGTCTCTGAATTTCCATACTGTGTATTGGAGATTCGCTGGAAAGGGCTAGATAAACCGGCTTGGGTTACTGAATTGGAGCGTTCCCATTTGGTGTATCCAGTCAAAGGATTTTCCATGTATGCGCATTCCGTTGCCCATTATTATCCTAGTTCGTTGTCCATACTTCCCCAATGGCTGGACCTCATTAATGGCCAAGTGGATATCCGACGTGCACCTAAACCTCGTGTTTCTTCTGGAACTTTATCTAAACGACATTCCAAGTCCTCTACTTCGATTTCAACGCAGATTCCAATATCGCCTGGCATTTTACTAAACAACGAAAGGGAGCCGTTATTGCGCACAACCTCGTCCAAGTCTTTAGGAAGACATCACGCATCTCGACAGGATTATGGTTCGCATACAGATTCCGATCTTTCTGCTTCTGAATTGAAATCTGCCAATCAACCCGTGGTTAGATACTGGAACGAATTTGATGACCCTGAAGACGGACCTGATGAAGGAGTGTTTGTCGTTATCCCAGATGAAGACATGGAAGACGGTTTATTTAACGAACATGATGTCGCTTTTTTGGTGTCGCTCGGTGAATCTCTGTTTGCAAAAGCAGCCTCCTTAAAAACTAAAGTTCAACGACTATTTGGATATAAACCCAAACGCCGACCACGACGAGGCTTATCTACAATTTATGAAGACGAGGATGAAGATGATGAGGATGACGATACTGAATTTGAAGGCTTTTATTCACCGCGCTTCAAATCCCACCATAACCAGCATCACGTTCATGACCTCGACGGCGACTACTTTAGTTTTAATCAAAGTCCAGCTACAGATCAACGAAACTCTATTCTCGCCATTTTCTACAGCATTTGTTTTTTCCTCTCTGCGCTCATGGTGTGCACTTTATTTGGCGTTCTTCTTGGTGAAGACATGACTGCTATTTCCATGGGAACATATGTGTTTATAGTCTCTGGATTTTTCATAGCGTTGGGAATTAGTGTCCTGGCAATGGGCTTGTTTTTCTTAAGGGCGGATATGCCCCCTTGGTGGCATCAGACTATTGTGTTTACGACTTTTTTCTCAATCATTTGTTTTGGCGTTGGAGGAGTTGCATGGCTATTCACGTAGCTTTTCTTTCTTATTAGTTTTTTTCTTAATCATATTAATCATAAAAAAACAGTTGTTGAAATAAATATATTAAACACATTACTTATTCAGAAGAGAAATCAGATACGTCGTCAGTGTCCATTCTTTTCATATTAAACTTGCTTGCACAAATTTTTTCTCCATACTCCATGTATTCATCTCTAGTGACATGCACTTTCGCAAGCATCTCTGGTTGTAATCCAAGTTTACATCCTCCTTGCCACGCATACGTTGTTGGATTTTTAGGTGTTGAAACCCGTAGGTAATGGTGATCAGGTAGCAAAGGAGTCAGTGAACTCTTTAACCGTTCCACAAACCCAGGAAACTGTGAAGAACCACCCACCAGCACAATATTAGACGCAAATAGCGACTGGAGTTCTGGCGGCACTTTTTGAAGACAATTGAAAATAGCTTCGGGTAGCCCTGCTTGGTCAAGACCTACATGGTGAGGCTGGAAAAGAAGTTCAGGCACTGCAAAACGTTCGTTAGACAGTCGTAACGCTTGGGCAACATCTCCAGTTGACTCAGAGTTTATTAAATGCCCAATTTCACCTGGACTCTCAGGCAACGCGTAGGTTATTAAAAAAGGGTTTTCGTTTCGTTTTGCTTTCGTACCGGCTGTTTTATAGCTCTTGCATTTGGCCAAATCAGCTTCAAAATTGGTAGATACGAAGCATGTCGACTCTTTGATCGAGTTAATTAGATAGGTTTCTTCCATCATGTTGAATTGCTGGAAAGAGACAGTTTCTCGGAGGTAGTTTGTTAACATTCGGCCTCCAACTGAAAGTTGTTGAACAGCAGGCCAGTAAACTTCACCCAGAATTGTCGGTAAAACATTCGTACAATTGAATCCACAGTCAATAACCAACGCGCACTCCGTCAACGGCGTTGAACTCTTTGCTGAAGAAGATTCACTCTGATACAGATCTTGTGCAAAATTATTCCAAGGAATCAAGGAACCCGGTGTACACCTGTAGTATTCTGAAAACCCGTATTCCTCAAAAACCATTTGGTCTGTATTACTAGACACAGCAGGCAGCGACAAAGCGGTTTCCGTCAGAATCAAACTAGTATCTGATGGATCAACCTGTATCGGCGAATCATATCCAAAAAACGTGTAATTCCAAATAGCGTATTCCAATCTCCAGTCTACCAACTGGCCACGTTCATGTGGCCGCTGAAACATGAGTCCGCTGAAATCGTTGCATGTTGAGAACTGGGACCCGACGTAGGAGCGTTTGTTCCGACCATGGGTAATACAGTTCGGAATTTGAAAAGGAATAACTGTTGGTTCAGCAGTGTTGTAATCAGACGCGTACCCAATTTTTATATGATACGAGCCATTATCTAACACGAGTACTTTTGACATGACTTTTACATCTGAGGCCTGTAGGAGGTGTTTTGCAGAGGTGTAATATTGGGAGGAGTTGGTTAAATGTAGGGTTGGGGTAATAAATTCACCGTGTTAAATATACACGGGTTGAACAATAATATAAAGGCTTTGAAATTCGCTCCTTCGTGACTCAACTTCTCTCTCTCTTTCTCTCTCCAAATATCCAAATCTACAATGTCTGTTGTAAGTGTTTACAATTTGTATATTATAGGCAATAACTTACAAACTGTTACTTTTTAGGTCTTTACTGAATCCGCTCCTGCTCCCGTTGGTCCTTACAGCCAAGCCATCAAGGCCAATGGTTTCGTCTACCTCTCTGGTCAAGTCCCTCTCACTGCTGAAGGCAAGCTTGTCGAGGGTTTTGCAGATATTCAAGTTCAAACCCGTCAAGTTCTTACCAACATCAAGGCCGTCATTGCTGCTGCCGGCACCACTTGGGAGAGCATCATCAAGGTCAATGTTTTCGTGACTGATATCAATGATTTTGCAAAGATTAACGAGATTTACAAGGAATTCTTCAACACCCATGCTCCTGCTAGATCTTTGGTTGCAGTCAAGGCTTTGCCTTTGGGTGTTAACATTGAGATTGAGTGCGTTGCTACTTATGCTCAATAAATTGTTCATGTATAATACCTTCCATAAGAACAGAAAATCGGTTTAACGACAGTTTATAATTCGATTCGATTCGAATGATTCTCTGTTAACAGTCTTCATTGAAGTTCAGCCGTACCGAATGTCACGTGGAGTTGACCAGGTAACTTGAAGGAATAAAAAAAACGTCAAGCTCACATTATAACGGTTTACGCTGGTAATTAACTTTGATTTCTCTTTCCATAAAGTGCTACTACTATATCAAGTTCATAATATAAGTTTTGGATTGGTGAGTCTGGACTCCTTTTTCCTTTTTAAACTTTATCTTGTATAGCATAAAACTTGTCCCCTGACGAAAATGGCAAAAACTCAACGAAGAATCGTGATCTCTGATGATGAGGAAGAAGACGAGCAGCCAGTTATTAACAGAAAGACGGCATTAAGGACTCGAGACCCACAGACACCGTCAAAACGAGAAAAGCGAAAGAAGATTTGGCATAAGTTGAGTGAGCAGAATGACGAGCGAGCACTAAGCAATGAAGTAGATGCATTGGAGATTTCACCTAGACCACAAAGTCGAGCGTCTACTCCTAGCAGAACACCATCTGTGTCTATTGGTTCTTCTAGCCGAGCATCTCTAAGTACTCCGAGTCGAGCTCCAACTTTGTCTTTTGAGAAGCCTGGTGACAGAACCCCGTCACTGACCCTGGAGAAACCAGATGAGAGCTCTGAAGCTACTCTTCCTGGAACCCCAGAAGGTAAATCGAATGATACGTTCTCACTTTCAACGCCAATGGTTACGTCGACTCCTTTTCAAAAGTCTGGCACTGGAAACTCCCCTCAACTAA
>JAKTYJ010000162.1:4683-15363 GCA_030674515.1 Geotrichum armillariae | reverse complement strand
CGCTCTTCCGATCTTCAGTGGTATAGGTAGTTACAAATGTAGAAGTGTACTCAGTACTACCAGGGTCTGATTCAACAATAGATTGGGATGAAGTATGTCCAGTAGTTGTGGATAACGCAGAAGAAATACCAGATAAAGTTGAAATTAAAGTGGAAGAGGGTAAAACCGATGAGGAAGACGCAATTGCAGCGGAAGGCAATGACGAAGAAGAAAAAGATACAGAGGAAACAGTTTCAGTAGAAAAAAATGATGAAGAAGAAACGGATCTAGAGGAAACAATTTCAGTCAAAGACAATGCTGAAGAAGCAATAGAAAAAGAAGAGACAGTTTCAGTCAAAGACAAGACAGAAGATGGAGCAATAAATGAGCTGGTTTGTGTTGCAGAGGCTGAAAAAGAGCTAGACAAAACAGTTGATGTTGCAGATGCGGTTGAAAAAGAGCTGAACGACTCAGTGGAGGAAACACTAGAAATAGCACCAGAGGATACTGAAAAGATGGAAGATGATGATGCTAAAGAGGAGACACTAAATGAAGCGCTAGAAGATTCAGACGAGAAAACGGAAGACGAGGATACCAATGAAGATGAGCTTGAAGACGAAACACTCGAAGAAAGGCTGGATGAGGAAGCAGGTGGTGGTGTCACAGGCAGACCACTATACCCACAAAACGAAAGTATTGTTCCTGCGTATTGTCCGATCAAGTTCCAGTATGGTACAGCACAAGCTTTACACGCGTTAAGATCAGTGATGTGGTTATCATAGCACACACTTTCAGAAGACACAGGATATGGACCAGCAATATCTACTATATGGTTGTATACAGTAATTGCAGCATTACAAGATTCCTTACAAGGAAGCTCTTGATCTACTGGAATAAATTCTAGATAAGTAGCAGCGGCAGCAAATCCAGAAAGAAGAGTAATGGCAGAAAGAGCCAAAACGGTGGAAAATGACTTCATTGCAGACGGTAAACGAGTGGGAAACGAGAAAAGTGGTGTGGAATAGAAAGAAAATAAAAGTGAAAAATAATTCATTCTTTATATCTGAAATATTGGCAATTAGATCTAACGCTTTGAATGCATAGTAGATGAAGACAACTTCTACTTTAGAAAAAATTCAGCCGCTTCGTTTAAGCAGCCATTGAATAGTGGGCTTGATTCGAACTGCTAATGCATTTTCATGCATTTTAATAAAATACCCATCAATTTCAATATCAGCTTTTCATCCCCTAATTATGAATACAAATGAAATATCTGTTACAAGTTTTCTATTCACTTTAATCAAATTCTTATAGGCATTTTCTGGTTTTGAAGTATTCATGTTTATTGATTGGCTATAATTAATTTGTTGTATCTCAAAAGCTTACTCGGAATATTTTCACGACTTATTTTAATTATGCGTATACTTTACATAAAGAGTAAAGTTTTAATTTTGTGATTGTTGCCTGATCTAGTTATAAACTAACATTGTAATTGCAGAGTAGAAAGTCACCATCCGATTGCTCTAATGGAGATAGTAGTTGGACATTATAGAACCATTTTTTAGGTGTCGTATCAACTTAATGAGTAAGATCTAAGCCAAAAACAATGTATAATTCAAAGTATTTATTTTATCATTTTTGTTACCTGATGAAGGTTTTTCAATAAACTAGTATTGGACGTATCCATCCTCCTGATTTGTTTCAACCCACCAGAGTGGAAGTCAACACGAGTACTTGCAAATATGGATGTCAGGCTATATTTGCTCAAGGTCCTAACTTTCAAGAAGGTACTAACCCTACAACCTAAATATATACCAAATAACAGACTTTAGCTGGTATCAACTAGATTTTTCAGTACAATTTTTCTCGAAAGTATCCTAAAATTTGGCTCAACCCAGAATCTACAGATTTAGAGTAATTACATAGTGGATTGGGTTTAGATATTTGAGTACACTGCCTTCATTTTCTCTCTTTCATTATTTTCTCAAAAAATGTGGTAGGGATTTTAAGAAATCTAGGCTGATAGAGAAGTTAGAGAGATGCTTGGGCTGCATCTTTGGAAGTTCAATGTCTTGAGCCTGAAATCAACAACCAGCCGCACCGTCGCAAGCCGCAGCATAGTCTCATCAAAGGAACATTGTTCAAAAGCTTGAATTATCAGGTAAAAAGAAAACAAGAAATATTAATAAGTCAATAGTTGAATAAGATATGATTAAATAGCATTCAAATATTGAAAAGGGGCTTTTGTCTTACCAACTCGAATTAATTGAGCTTCAGTTGGGTCGTTGTTAGAATCCAATTTATTGATAGATTTTTCATTGTCAAACAAAAACTGGCTGCCATTCAAGCCTGCAAGGAACCCGAGTTAGTCCTATAACTTACGTTTGACAGCCAAGGTGCTTAATGGTAAAATTGCTGTATAGTATTTTGGTTACGTTTTCATTCCGATACCATAGGATTCGGTGTTCAACGGTATTCCAATGTTAAACTGATGATAACCGAATGAATTATTTACAGATTTTAAAATTTAAATATTAATTGCTTTGAAACTGGTTTTTAACGCACCTCGAGACTTTACTCGAAGGCATGTATATTACTCGGGAGACTTACTCAGGAACTTCACTCGGAATTTTCACTCAGAGATCCATAGAGTTTGATTTCCTGACCAACTTCAGCCCAAATCATTTTTATGGCACGCATTATTTTCTTCACGATAACGGATGTGAAAACTGACTGGCAGTGACAGCGATACCCGAGGTCTCACAGGGGCCCGGATTACCTTGTGAAAGGTGGGTCTATTTGAAAGCTCACGTTAGGTTAGATGTTAGACGTCAAACTGTGTAAGCTCTCTCTTCATTGTCAAACCAGAAAAATAAGCTATTATAAAGCACCTCGTCTTCTGCCATTAAATACTTTTAAACCGAAAAAAATTTGATTAGACAATCACTCTTTGACTTTTATACCAAATCACTATGTCTATTGCTGTACTGCTCAAAACTCTTATTTCAATCTCTAACCTGTTTTAGTTCCTCCTCAAGCCGCACGTCCTTAGGGAATTACCGCAGACAAAATTGCGGCCAAGATTCAGAAAGTCATTGATGTCGACAAAGTCTTACTTGCCGACATTGCTGGGCAAGAAACCCCCCTACATTCAATTACACGCTCAAGAAACTGTAGGCCCTGCGCCCCATACAGAGTAGTATCTTGGAACCTCTTGTATTTTTGCAAATTGTATTTGATAAGAAAGAATCACAAGCCGCTAGCACAAAAGCTGAGAAAGTTATTACTGCTTATAGCATCGACGCCGCCTCGTGCTCTGATATCTACAACTCTTTTAAATAGCTGTTTGGCAGCCTGCAAACAGATTTAGACGAGAAATCTAAGCGTGTTTGCGAGCAGAAAGAACGAGAATGCCGCAGGTCTGGCTTGGCCTTGGATGAAGATACAAGAAATAGGGTCACTGAGCTGCGTAAGGAAATTTTTGCCTTGTGCATACAGTTCAACAAAACCATGTCTGAAGAAGATGGGTTTTTAGAGTTTTAGTGCCAAGGAGTTGGATGGCCTGCCTGAAAATGATCTCAGTCAACTCTCTAAACTCGAGGATGACAAGTACAAAATGACTTATAATTATCCTGATGTGTATCCTGTTTGGAAGTACGCCAAAAACGCCGAAGCACACAACAAGGCTTACATGGGTTTTCACAACCGATGCCTTAATAACGAAGACATTGTGGCCCAAGTTATTAATCTCAGAGCTGAGATTGCCCCTCTTCTTGGATATGATAATCACGCTGCATTTGTTCTTGAAGAACACATGGCCAAAACCCCTGAAACTGTTTCCAAGTTCCTTGATACTTTGAAAGATCGCATTTTGCCCAAGTCCAAGGAAGATACGGATGTGTTAAATCAAGCTTAAAGAGGAAGACCATGCTGCGCGATGATTGCCCTTTGACGGTAAATTTTATGCATGGGATAAAAGCTTCTACTACAACGTACTACTGGAAAATGAGTACAAAGTTGATGACCAGGATATTTCCAACTACTTCCCTCTCCAAATTACTGTTGATGGAATTTTAGCTCGTTATGAGCAGCTCCTGAGTCTCAAGTTTTTTAAAGTTCCCAATAATGAACGTCAGGTTTGGCACAAGGATGTACACTAATTTCATGTCTGTGATGCGTCAGAATCCGGAGGGCCTGTTGAATTCCTTGGATGGTTCTACCTTGACCCACACCCTCGTCCTGGAAATTATGGTCACGCAGCCAACTTTAACTTGGGTCCTAGCTACATTGATGACACTGGTAAACAGTTCTATCTCACCAATGCTCTTGTGTGCAACTTTTCCAAGCCCACCGAAAACAAACATTCCTTGCTTAAACACTGAGAGGTCGTGACTCTGTTCCATGAAATGGGTCATGGTATTCACAGTCTTGTGAGTAAGACAACATATTCACGTTCCCATGGTACTAGAGTACAGTGGGACTTTGTGGAGGCTTCTTCTCAAATGCTGGAGTTCTGGGCTTGGGACAAGAAACAGCTAAAGCCACTTTCTTCCCATTTTGAGACCAAGAAGCCTCTTATTGACGAGCTTATTGATTCCCTCATCTAATCCAAGCATGTTTCCAATGGTAATCATTACATGGGACAAAAAATTTTAGCGTTACTTGACTTTACTCTCCACGTATCCAAAGATGGCGAGTTTGATTTGGTGGAACATTTTAACAATTTGAGAGCTAAATGTTTATTTGACTCACTTGAAGATTTCAAGTCTCATGGATTTTCTTCGTTTGGCCATCTATTAGATGGCTATGATGCTGGATACTACGGATACCTATGGTCTGAGGTATTTGCAGCTGACATGTACATTACCAAGTTTAAAGCCAATCCTGTTTACTCCGAGGTAGGTGTGGAGTACAAGACCAAGGTGCTTGGACCTGGTGGCTCGCGCGACGCCATGGATTCACTGAAAGATTTCTTGGGAAGAGAGCCAAATAGCGATGCGTTCCTGCAGGAGCTGGAAATTTGATGCCGTCAATTTGAAAAAGCATAGTTTTATAGTATTTAACTCGCTATTTGATTATTATCAGTTTATTTGCTTCAATAGCTCGTCAATGCAACTAGTAAAATAATGAATTCAATTTCAAAACAATTCTCAGCTATTTTCTGAGGCACAGTACATGTATTTATTTAATATGTGTGAAGAACTAGAAAGGTATGAATATTTGTTTGTGACGCACACCAAGTCAAGTAATCGACTTAGCACTCAACTCTAAGTTATAATAATTTAGCGTACGGCGAGGTGCCTTGCCATGGTAGATTTAAACCTGTACCAGTATTGAACGGAACGCCATAAAAATAGGTACCGGACTACACAAAGTCCACACTATGACTTAATGTACGCTATTGGCACCTTCTCTGCTTTCTCCAATTGAGTTGATATGATAATATTGTAGAGCCTTAAGATATTCATTTGCGGGTCCCTTTATAGGTAACTTTGCAAATTTACGCTAGGAGTAAGTTTCACAAGAAATGGCAAAAGTTAAGCGATTGACTAAAATAAACCTACTTAAGGCTTTGTAGTAAATATTTAATATCGAGTAATTTATGGCCAGCTATGAAAATATTGAAAAATGGTTTGGGCGTTCAGAGCTTTGTGCTGAGTGCTCGAAAGCTTTTCTGGGTCTAGAATATCTATGAATGATTTCAGGTTACGGGATTAAGTTCAACATAAATTTATAACTATTTTGAAGTCTGGAGTAGTAGTCATACAATAATTATTAATTGGAATAAAGGTGATACTTCATAAAATACCAAACTCATATAGGCTCAGGCCTCTACATGGTAGAAAAAATATCGAGCAAGTTTTAAATATATACCAAGGGAAGAAAAACGTAAAATAGTAAAATAGATGAATCCAATACCTTCCAGTATACAACTATGTATAAAAACGACCTCGGTGAGGGTTGAACTCACGATCTCACGATTAACAGTCGTGCGCCTTAACCAACTTGGCCACGAAGTCTGAAGATGTTTAAAATCTATTTGTGAACGTTCTTGATGTTAAAGTAGAGAATTCTTGCAGCCGCATAGTTCCAATACTTTTTAAAATGGAGGCATATATAATTTGTACCGAAGAATTCAATCTATACGGCTTACCTAGATATGATGTGCTGAACTTGTAATAGAATTTCATCTGTCCAGATTTTGAGGAGGAGCGTATACCCTAGCCCATATACATTTTTTCATTTTCAACCTCTTCACCTTGACTCCAACACCTTGAACACCACAACCACAAACATGTCTTCAACGATTTCAGAACCTAGTGCACCGGAGGCCACCTCTGCCGCTCCTCAAATGTTACCTCTTGGTGAGTTTTTACGTTCTCCATTTTTTGTTATTTATTACTAACCATTCAGAACTGGTCGACACTTGCATCGGGTCCAAGATCTGGGTCATTATGAAGGACGAACACGAGTTCAGCGGTACCCTCGTTGGATTCGATGATTTTGTGAATATGGTGTTGGAAGATGTGACCGAGTACGACGTGTCAGGCACAACCACGAAGCGTTCCAAAATGCTGTTGAATGGTAATAGCATTTGCATGCTGGTGCCTGGCGGCGAACTGTAGTTGGAATTGAATGAATGAATATTTATTGAACTGTATAGAACTGAATTCTACTCTTTTTTTTTACTTATGAAATTGTCTTTTGGTCGAGTGCACTGAGGTCGAGACTGCTTAGGTGCCAGAGTACAAGCATGAGGAGACTGCGGTACGGCGAGTATCGGTTAGCCACCCATTCCATAGTACGCATATCTGGGACTTTCCATTTACTTGATTTCTTTGCCGTTGCTTTTGGAGGCTTTTTCGCAACAGTGCGCGTGGACCTAGCAGACTTGCCTGGCTCCTTTTCAGCGACATGCACTTCCCAGTCCACCTCCGCCAGCTTTGCACAGGTATCAGGACATTGATCCAGAAAAACCGCGACGCCACGCTGAATACCCAAATCTCCAAATGAAAACACGTTGAGTCGGCGTAAGCCAAATAGTAAAAACATGTCGGCGGACCAAGGCCCAATGCCTTTAATTGTAACAAGTGCGTCCACGATTTCGTCGTCAGATCCACGCGTAAACAGCTCGTGAGTAAGTGTCTCTTCCACAAACGCTTTGGAAAGTGAGACGACGTACTCAGCCTTTCGTGCTGACAATCCAGCAGATCTCAACAGAGGTTCCGGTGTGTCCAACACTTGTTGCGGACTGGGAAACTTCAACCTCTTGTCTAGCGCCGCCAATTCGTCTGGTTCATCTTTCGAAGGAATCAACTCCGCATAGTCTAATGGTTGTTCAGGCAGCTCCTGGTTTAGATAAAGCAACTGGAACTTCCTTAAAATACATCTGGCAGCGGCAGTCGATATTTGCTGGGCCAGTATTCCTCGTAACAAGTGTTCGTAATGAGTTTGCAACAGCTGAACGGGCGTCTGGGATTCGAGCAATGGGTCATGCTGAAAAGTCTTTTGAAATAGATGTTCTTGGTCAAAGAGTGGTGCTAATGTAGGGTCAAGAGTGCGAACAGTGTCCAGAGCTTGTCGAACCCCAGGCATAAACTCAACCGTTTCACGTTTAGCTGAATATTCGGGCTCCTCAATTTGAGACTTGACTTCGGGTTTCCGGCCTTGCGTCTTTTGGACTTTGGCATTGACCTTTGTAGTGACTTTTGTAGTTGCTGTGTTAGTCGAAACCTTTTGCACTGAGGTGACAATTCTTTTACTTCTTGTTACTGCCATTATTGATCTTATCGATCTTGAGGATCTCATTAGTCTGAAGTTTGTATTTTTTCTTTGCCACTTTTCCATCCCCAACTTTCTTTTCAAACCTTCTTTCTTTCACTTCACCGTGAATCATCCCACATACAATGCAACTTCTAGTCACATTCGACTCTAACGAGAACTTCCTAACTGTAGACGTCGGTCTCGATATGACGCTGCTCGATCTCATGGGCCTGATTGAGATTGAAGGCGATATTCCAGCCGAAAAACAGATCGTCTATTTCAACGCCAAACAACTGTCTGAAACGGACCAACCGCTGAGATCGTTTGGGTTTAGCGAAGGAGATATGATTCTAGTACGCAATAAGGATGCGGTTGCACAAGTTCTAGCGCGTGAACGTGAACTATATGCGGCAGACAATGCCAACAGCCAGAGCTCGTATGGCGAGATTGACGAAAACGGAACCAGATTGTATGTAATACGTGTTCATCTACGACGACATGGCTAACTTTACATAGTAACGAAGAAGCTCTCTATGCTGGGATTGAGCAGGTTCGCAGCCACATGCTCCAAACACCAACACTGAAGAGTGGCGTCTTGCAACGATACCCTCAACTCGAAGACAAGATCAATGATCCCTTAGCGTTCCGTGCTGAAATGGTTCAGATCGAGCGTGCCCGCTATATTCAAGAACAAACCCGACGTGCTGCACTCAAGAAACTAGAGGACGACCCTTACGACCCAGAATCTCAGCAGATCATCCTCAACAATATTAGAGCTGATGGAATCACGGAGAACTTTAACATTGCAATGGAAGATAACCCAGAGGTATTTGCGTCCGTTACGATGTTGTTTATCAAAATCAGAGTTAATGGCCACCTCGTAAAGGCGTTTGTGGATTCTGGTGCGCAAGCTACGATCATGTCGCCCCAGTGCGCGGAAGCATGTTCGCTGAGTCATCTGATTGATAAGCGGTTCCAGGGCGTAGCCATGGGTGTTGGTACTGCCAAGATTTTAGGCAGAATCCATACCTCGCCGATGCTTGTGGGCGACGCAGTTCTGGCTGCCAGTTTCACAGTCATGGAAGGCAAGAATGTTGATTTCCTTTTGGGACTGGATTTGCTGAAAAAATATCAGGCACAGATTGATTTGAAAAGAAATGTATTGATTATTGCAGACAATGAAGTACCATTCTTGCCTGAGAGTGAGATTCCAAAGACGTTTACCGATGGTCTTGCGCCTGAGGTTATTTCTACTTTATCAGAGACTGGAAATGCAGCTGCAGGACCTTCGTCTTCTTCGTCGTCAGGAATTCGTGCTGCTTCTTCGCCTGTTAACACTCCTTCTTCTTCAAAACGCCCCAGACAATTACAGCAACCTCAACAACAGACACATTCGGAGGAGGTTATTAATAATTTAATGCAACTCGGATTTTCTAGGGATAGAGTGGTTGAAGCTTTGAATAGACATAATGGTAATGCGGATCAAGCTGCTGCGCAGTTATTCGAGTCTTGATCTTGTTTTGGCAGTTGACTTGTGTTGATTGTAAGTTGATATAAGTTACTTGGGACCCTTTTTAGAAGTATTCTTAAGTTTTTATAAAGCTGAAATCCACCTTTTATAGACATTACTAGGCTGTTTTTTTTCCTAGAAAACAAAATGCGACTCTGTATATATAGTTCATTTCCACACTACTCAGTGTTTCTAGACTTGAGTAGCCAACTGAGTTTGTGACACTTGACCTATATTAAATACCACAGTACTCATTAACTTTCAAACTGGAGCACGTTATTTGTATTACATATTGACATCGTTGGGGCCATAAAGCCATGTCTAGTATGTTTTTTCTACGCCGAATCATGATGGTACTTTGATGAAATTGTAAATCCAGCTGATCGATAAGATTTGGTAATAAAAGACAAGCAATTTAATGGGGGAAAAAACTAATGTGCGCAAAGATATCTTGGCTCTAGCTTGGTTGATATACACCAGACTCAGTATTTTATACAGGAGTTTCCCGTTTTAATTTTAATTTTCAGGAATTGAATTCGGAAGCTTCATAGATTGCAAAATAACAAGGATAACTGTTGAGAATGGTCTAGTTATCACCAAGCCAAATCGACAATAATTCCCCAGACCGCAACTCTGATCTATTTCATCTTAGAATGATCTATTTACTGTAAATGTACACGTCTTGTAGTTGTTTTACCATGCTTTGAATGTTTTTCAAGCATTTTACAATTCTAGTTTAAACGTCCGCAGTTCTTTTCACGGTCAAGCCAGGCTACTGCTATTCTGAGGGAGAGGGCTATTACCTAGTCTACAATCCCATATCGCACTTGAATTCTAGATAATAAAAAATTCCTAAAATACGTGTACATTGTATTTCGTTCAATGATCAAAACCACTTCTTTTCATATATTCTATAATATGCCATATCACCACTAAGACTTATTTCTACGGTACATCATGGAACTGTCATCACAGTAAAACTGGAGCAATTCTCTGCTCATTAATTTGAATCACATACCAGACATATCATTGAGTTGGTAGGTTCAAACTTCAAAGTAATTTTAGGCTTTGATATATCTCTCATTACTGTGAAATTTAGCACGGACCCACGCTTATCATCGGTAGCAGTTGTCTTAGAGTGTTGGTGTCTCTGATTTTGGCTCTTACTTATCCTAACCTAGTTTGTGACACCTTTTTGTGAAACCGATTTTAAAGAAACTCAATCATATATTTTTCATTTTGTTTATACCAAAGTATATACTGCTAAGAGAGTATTGGTATATAGCATATATATTCACATTCATGTTACTCCAGAGTAACATTCATACCAAATCTGGGTATCAACTGTTGATGAAACTCATTGGGTTTATAAAGGCATCCATGTTTTGTCCTTCTTTCTGGGAAGCTTGTTGCTGTTGCTGTTGCAA